>BGPR01008308.1:18127-64584 GCA_013235015.1 Araneus ventricosus | reverse complement strand
CAATTTTTTTTTTTGTCAAAATTTGAAATTACTCATTTTCGAAAACACAACTGAATTGTTGGATCTACATTCCGTTTCGAAGTTAAATGAGGATTGTTTTTGGATCGACCTCATAATTTTTAACCGCTGTCAGATGAGAAGGTAGACATCTAAGACAGGAGCTCTAGTCTCCAAATTTCCGCATCAGGTAAAACATATATTCTGCTGTCAGATTTCACGCCAAGCAGATTTATTTACATCGTGGATCTTCAGAGGAATCGGGTCTAGAACCCTCGATCATCCAACATGGAAGCCAAGGATTTCATGTAAGGGGTATTTCTTTCCATATTTATGAGGAGGGTGAAATAAATATTGCATTATTGTTCTAAGACTCCCAATGGGAAAATCACCAAAATTAGCTGTTAAGCTTAGTTTAATTTAGTTAGTTCAACAACCTGATTTGAAGTTACCGAGGTCTATTTTGGGACAGACGTAATTTAAACTGTAGTCAGATGACGGGGACAACACTGCAGCAGCCCTTCTCCAAAATTTCACAGCACACCGCCAACGGGAGTGACGCTTGACTCAACAGATTTACCGAGCACCAGGTCCTTATGCACGGCTGATCTTCCATGGAACTGGAAATCATCTGCGACCCTCCGATCTGGTAGACGAGATTCTTCCTCCAGATCACCCTGTCATATTTGAAAAGCGTAGAAATAACAGTTGACGTTTATGTTAATGACTTTGCTGTGAAAAGTACAAAAAATTAGCAGAATATTCCTTGCATGTTTTATCCAAAGTGGGAAGTTTCCTTTCAGCACAAATAGTAATTGTCTTGATACTTTTCAACAGGCTACTGCCGCCATATTTGAAAAGTGTGTAAGAAATATTGATATATGATATTTTGAAGATTCTTTTATATCCTTTTTTAATTCAAAAAAGTTTCAGTATCAACAGTATCTCACAAACACTTTAATTCATGATCCTTTAAAATAACAAAGGATTTCGTTTACTCGATGATAACCCAATTATCTGGACTGGACTCGGTATCTTTCCCAATATCGATTCTTATTAACTCAAAATAAAAGAGAGGCAAGGGAATATCTATAATCTGCTCTATTTCTATTACAGAAAAGAGGTAAGAAAGAGAGAGAGAAAATATAGAGACCACATACAGTCTTTTCCTTTCTTGACTTTGTTTTAACTTCGTCATGCAACTTGCTAGAACATGCATGCTAAGTTACCATGGTAGCTGCTGACTTCTGTAGCATTACAAATATGTGGCATTAGTTCTAGCCGCCAAGTGTCGTGATGGAAATTCAAAGTAAATAAATATATTGATCTTTTATGTCCGCAGAGGCAAGTCTTGTACCACTGCCGCAGCTGTTTTGCTTGTTATACCTCGAGGCTGGCGAGTTTGTTTAGTATTCTAATTTTGTTTTGTTTGGTGTCATTTTCGCAAATGTAATTGATAGTAAGGTGCCAAGAGAACGCGATATTTAAAAGTAGTAGAACAAGCGTGAAAAATAGTTATTCTGAAATCTTGTAGTAGAAATAATTGGTTTGATAATATTTTAATTTTGATACTTTTATAAATGAAACATCACTTAATTTATTTCAATGATTGCTCAGATTTCTTTAGAAAATTATTCCCCTTATTTTATTCTTTTGTATCATACGGAATTCTCTCATTGTAGTTTTTATCCCTAATCTAACAAATAAAATTTTAAAGATATTCTGTTTTGAGTGAATTTTTTTGTGTAGAAAGTTAAAAATCCTTGCATTGCACCAATCTGTTGAAAGTTAGCTACTAATTTGAAGAAACAGTTAATACATCAGTTTAAAACTTGACAATAATTTATTAAATTTTCACGCAGCATCAATATACTTTGTTTACAAATATTTTTTGAAAATCTAAAAAGTGCAATAAAAAGCCCCGTCAAAGTCCATCAAAATTGAAGCTTACTTTGCCTGTATATCTAGATTTTTCAATTTTAAATTTAATAAACTGCAAATGTCTCCTTTTCTTTTTTAGAAACTCATTTCTATTTTATTTCCTCCATTCTGTAGAGAACTACTTCCATTTTTAACAGCCTGATTAACTTGACTTTTTCATGTTTGTAATGATGGAATTTTTGAAAATCATTTTCACTCACTTCCTGATGTGCTGGAGAATTAAAATTTTGTATACTTGTGCATTCTCGTAATACACTATTTTAATATTTGAGAACTTAATTATCAGCTAATCATACTAAATTTTAAATTTTTAATTCTTTACCAGTAATTCCATCTATAATGATTAGAGAAAGAATAGATCTCAAGTATAAAAAAGGAGAGAAAAATAAATAACGTAGTACCTGCCGTTTAGCCAAACAGAAGTTTGTTCGTAAAAAACTTCCAATTAAATTTTATTTTCATGATTTATAGAAATAGCATGAATTCTTATCTTTTAAGTAGTAAATAATTTTAAAAGTTTTCAGAAAATAAAATATTAATTAAGCAGAAGCATATATAAATATATTACCATTTTGATTTTGCGAAGGTTCTACAATTAAAGAAAAAGGCAAACATTGTTTCTTCTTCAGACAGCCATGTTTTTGCAACCACATCTCGTGATTTTATGGCGAATTTCACTAGATTTTTATGGCAATATCCCTATCCTTTATATTTTATCTTGTGACTTCATTATGGTAAACGTGCTTATATATAATTTATTGACCTGTGATATTTTTTTATTGTCTTTTATGTATCTTGTTAACAGTCTCCATATCTTTCATTCCCGTGAAAGAATGACGTTCTGAAGGTTCATAAATAAAAGAACGTGTCAATTTAATACAGCAGAAAAAAGACGAATTCTTTGAAGACTAGCATTTTCGAGATGCTATTCTCAGGTGATAATGTGCTGGGTTCTTACACTGTTGGGGGCTAAGACGAAAGCAAGACATCGAGGTAAACAATACTAATTTTAAAGTCCGAGCTCTTGATTTATTTTATGATTCAATTTGGTGCGAAGTTCTTGCTGAAGAAAACAAAACAAGATTCACGGCAAGCGTAGTGCTGGAATAGGAATAAGTATGGACTAACAAAGCGAACTTTGTCAGAATTCCGGATGCCAGAATACAGAAAAATGACGAATTCTCCGAAGACTGCATTTTTTATATAAGTGTTCACATACAATGATGTGATGAATTTGATATTGTGAGAGCAAAGAGAACGCAAGACTTGAGGTAAATACTGAGCAAAAATCCGGAGCTCTTTGATTTATATTTTTATGATTCAATTAAGGCAAAAGTTCTGTAAGGAGAACAAGCAAGATAGCAATACGTAACCGAACGTAGCTATTATCAAATTATCTACAGAGTAAGAAGGATTTTGAATTTTGAAGCAATTCCTGAGAAGATACTTAAAGATAATTTCCCATCATTAGAAAAGAATGAGTTGCGCCATTTTTCTTTATCCTTAAATCAAGACATTATATTGCATCCTTATTAAAAATGAAAGAACCGTTGTTATCTCTTGGTCGGAAGATCTTTGAGGTGTAGAGCAAGATAAAACAAAGAAAGGGAGAGACGGTGTGATTTCCTCTCTCTTCTACCCTTTGCTCTACTTCTTTAATTAAATGCAGGGCAAATGAGAGGTTTCCCCTTTAAAGAACAACATTTTGAGGTTGATAGGAAATCGATGTTAGTGAAGACATCAAATCCAGCCCAGATGATTAGGGTTATCGTAGAGTAAACAGAAATCCCTGGTTATTTCAAGTCAATCAAGTGTCAAGGTGATTTAACTCAAATCAAGTCATTTCTTCTGAGTGGTTCTAAGGGAAACTTCTAGGAGAATGGATACTGAGAGGATATTTGTATTATCGGATGTTCTTCGTGCTCTTCTTATATTCAACATAAATAATATAAATTTAATAAAATCAGTTTTTATATAAAAATACACTTTTATTAATTCACTGAAAAATAGAATTTTTTTATTTTAATTGATTCCTACTTTTTATCTTTAATTTATAATTCATTATTATAAATATTATGGAATTTTGTAATCGATTTTTTCTCAAATTCAAGACCAGCTGGCACCATTCATGTGGATTCAAAAGTTAATTAAGTTAATCGATTAACTGATAATTAAAGTCTGAAAATACTATACTGGTGTATCGTCATCGACAACAAACAATTCTACAAGCTTTCATAAACCTAGTACATTAGAAAATGAGTGAAAATTTGTTTACAAAATTTCGTCTTTACAAACATGAAACAAGTCAAGTTAAATAAAATTATGTCAAAAGCATGGAAATGCAACTGCATTTCTTCCCGTTTTGTAAACAAGTTCGAGTTAAGAAAAGTTTGTATGTTATATAAGGAAAAGAAAATTTTGATTTTTGTTAAATGTTTAATGATGCTCAATGAATAAAAGCATCACATTATATCTTTATTTAAAACAGTAGTAGTGATTTATACCTTTTTGTTACAAAGTCTTTGAGAAGCGTTGTTGTAATAATATAAAGATACACTTTTCAATAATATTACAATATAAGCGAATAGTGGAGTCAGGTCTTGAATCTTCTTTTATTCTATAAAAAAGTGTCTGTCTTTTATTTTCCGAATATTTAAGTAAAATAGTAAGTCATAATTGGGATAATTATTTTAGAAATTTTAATTGTCCGTGATATCATGCGTATAAATGTCACAAGATAAAAATTTGTATTTTTCTTAAAGCGCGAAATTTATCTCAAAAACATTTTATTTCCTAATTTCTATAGATACATTAGAACAGATTAACAAAAAATAGAGACCCTGTTTAAAAAAGTTATTTTAAGAAAGTACAAAAAATATTCAATCATTTTAACTTTTAAGATTATTGAACAAATATGCTCAAACTATGCCTGGTGATTAATTTGGTTCTATTCATCATTAGATGAAAAACTCTTAGATGCGCAAGCATCATATTTTATGCAAATTACTGAAATCTTCCTCGATATTACATATTTTCATTCACTGAATTCCAAAGCACGTTTTTAAAACTGTATTCCGATTCAGGCCCTTCAACCTACATAAACATATTCCAAATAAAACCAAATTTTTAAATGATAATATAAAGCAAATACTGCTGACTGAATTAGTAGATTTACTTTTTAACATTTGATGAGAAAAGTAATAGTTTTTTAGCATATATGGTAATAGTTTCAGTAATTTTCCTTTAATACTAAGTTCCTTTATTTCAGTAATTTTTTTCTTCCTAACCTATTCTTCTACTTCTCAGCTGAAGGTCAAAAAGAGTTTTATTCCGTTTTGAAAATTCATTTTTACCCATTATTTGTGCATTGTCTGTTTTCCTATTGAGAAAGCTTTAAAAGTTTTGCATTTCAGTATTGTCCTCTCAAATGTGGAATACTGTAGTACTATTTGGGATCCGTACTATGAAAATAGTTGTAGAATTCTTGGACAAGTGCAAAATAAACTTATGCGTTACTTGTTTTATAAGGCTAATCGTATTTTTTCTCTGTATCTATCTTTTATCTATCTTCGTAAATTTTACAATATTCATAGTTTGAAATCCCGTAAAGATTTTTATTGTATGCTTTTTTCTATAAAATTCTTAATAATGTGATTGATAGCCGTCAAATACTTAATGGTATTCGTTTTGCCAGTCAGAACTTTGAAGACAGAAGACTATTTCAGAATGTTTTCACTAAATTTAATTTTAATAACAATTTTTCGTTAAAAAAATTTAAAATTTTAATAAATATTCTGAAGATTTTGATGTTTTCAAAATGTTTTTAAGGTTAAATATCTATAAATATAAGCTCATAAATGATTGGTGATGTGCAAATATTTTTTGTGTGTTAATTTTGTGATTCATTGTCCTTTATTTTGTGTATTTTCTTTTATTTGTGTTTATTCTGTGTCATTCGATACTATAACTGGATTTTTCTGCAGTGCGCATACTCAAATGAATAAATACATTTTGCCTCAAATATTCATTCGTTTGAAGAAGAGAAGAAATAACTGAGTTCAATTAGCAAAAGAATCACTCCGATAGGAGATCACTACTCACCCCTGGATTGGAAACCAGAGATTCAGTGGTTCAGTTATCGATCTGCCTTCAGCATAGTAAGAGGGACCTGGTTACGGGTAACCCCAATAACCGGATGTATCACCTTATGATGAGACATCTTGCTGTACTGAGGGCACATTAATTTCAAGGAGTGCAGTTCATGATCTTATGAATCACGTCAGCTAGTCATCATAGTCTCACCGAACGGATACAGTATTTATACAGTTCTTTTACAGTATTTATAATTACTGTTAATACGCACGTATCAGGAAATCAAGCATAAAACTTTACGCAACAATAGGCCTTATTTTCAATGCTGTTAAAAATTAACTTTACTACAATGCATCTATGTTTTTTTGGATTTTAGTAACAAAATTATATTTTTGTATCGTAATTTTCAATCTTGGCAGACATCAAATGCTGCTTATTTGATACTGTTAAAATGCAACTGAAAGTAAGAAATTTCGTTCAATAAAAGTCAACTGCACTTTTTTGGTGGGGAGTTTATTTCAGCTGATGAGAAAAAAATATCTTTTGCAGAACGACTGGATTTTGAATTGAAGAACAACCCCTGTCCCTGGTTGATAAACTGTGATAGTGCAATCTTTATGAAACATAAAGCTTGCAAAGCACTGCATGTAGAAAAATAGTTCAATAAAATATAAGGATACAAAAAAAAAATTCCATACTAGCCGAGATTTGGTTCTCTCCGAATTATCACAGTCCAATGTTTCAAATTCCAGAAATATTTCACTTATTTCTACAGTTTAGTATGCTCAGCGTAAAAATTATCGCTCTCTTTCGGTTATTATTAAACTTATTATATCAATATTATATTACAGAAAAGGATATAAGTCACACCATTTAATTAAATGTCATATATGCTGCAGACTCTCTTTTAAATGAATGAAACAAAATTTCATGAAATTGTAAAATAAAAACCAATTAGTTATGCTATACCAGAATCTTAATTACATGTTAGATATGTGTGAAATATACAATCTGTTCTCTAATAATTTTTATCAAAATATCTTTCATAATTACCAAATTAAAACTGTATATACATATAGACAAAAATTCAAAATCAAAATCCTTGTTTCCGCAGATATTAACCGATGCATTATGCTGTTATATTTAAAAGTAATTAATTTCTAAGCTGGCATTTATGCACGGATGATATATTAGGTGTGTCAAAATAACAACACAGGAGAAATTGGGGAAGATGGAGAACAAATTAGAAACAGAAGTTTCTCTTTTGAAACTTTATCTATATGACGGGTTTATTAATTTCTGAAAGCTGTCTATCGATCCGTGTTTTGCAGCGTGAAGATTTACCGACTCAAAGTTGTGAAAGGAACTTAAGAAATCGAGCTCTTACAAAAAGCACGTATCTCCCGAATGAGAAATCTTGATTCGTTAGTTTTCGTTTTCTTTATACAAGTGTGTTAAAGAGAGATAAATCCATTCTGTAAATGCTTTCACTTAATGTTTCATCTATGTTTTGTTTGAGTTTCGTCGTCGTTCCCATCGTGTTTGTTTAAACATATAGTTACCGTGCAGTTTTAAATATTTTTTTCTGATCTCAACTTCGTGAGAATACTGAGTCCTGGCTCTATCAGGGCGTTTCTTTCACGCCCTTCCTAAATAAAATTCTTAATTCTCTCTCTTTTCGATTTAGAAACTTGCGGATTATAGATACTTCTTGCAGGATTGACTTCTCTTGGCAGGCATAGTGTTTTATTTGGTATACGCGTTAAGTATAAAAAAATTATCAATATAAGAACATGTTTTAACCCCTTATGTCTCGCGCCCGTCATATTGACGTGCATCGAATTATCGCATTTTTAGGCTTATAAACAAAAATTTAATCATTAATTAGCTTTATAATTTGACACAAAAATGACGCAGAATCCATAAGCATCTCAAGTATTCTATGCCTTCTTAGATGAATGAAAACGACAGCCCCTGTCCGAAACAGGAGGGGTCATATTAAATAGCAAAAAATTGCAATCCTTGAGGGGTTAATTCTGCCTCTCTTTAAAATGTTCAATGTAAATGTTCGTTTGTAAACTTCGGGATATTGCTAATGTTTTCAAACATGAATTGTAACAATGTTTTTATTGTAAATAAAATTCAAACCGATCTCATTATTTCAGCAAATCTTTTATTCACGCGCTTTTGCAATTGTTACGGTTGTGATAGTATAAGTTGTTTCCTTAGGAATTTAACTCCAAAGCAGAATTTTCACTTTAGTATTCGTTGCATTGCCTGTTTTATCGCACCTTCTTCAAAATAATATATATTTTTTAAAACGCGGCAACAGATATTTGATTTCAGGTTTGTTTGTTTGTTTTTTTACTCTCTAGTATACGAAGAATATAAAGACAAAGTATTGTAATCGTCAAAAAACTCGAACTCGAGATTTTGACGAATCTCCACTTAGAAAGTATACGAGAAAGTTTAGGGGAAACCACTACCGCTGGTTTTAAGAGAAAAGGCACTTCTATGAAATATGATTTTTTATGCACCTCCTTTCGTGTTGAGAAACCAAATTTTAATTGTTAATTCAATACGACAAATATTTTGACTTTATAATGTTATTAGGCTAATATGCAATATGTAAACTGCGTGGTACGTGATGCGAGATGCAAAAAATGTCGTTCAAATCTGTCTGCAGGACAGACTGGAGCTAGAGCTAACAACTTTGGCAAATAGTTACTTTTTGGGTAGTAAGTGTCACTAAGAAGGGTTTTTTAAAATTTTAATTAATTAAAAATTAATCGGCATTTTAACATTTTTCCTCCATACCTACGGAAGATATTATTGCACAAATACCATTTTTACGCCCTTTAAAATTCAAAAATTAGCTTTTCAGGGATGCCAATTTTATTTCTGCACAACTTTTTCTTTGATTTTAATAAATTTTTCAAAATGTTTTATGCAACGGCTGATGCAACAGCGTTTTAAGATTCATTCGCTATTAAAATGCTCAATAGTGCGTTTAGTTGCGAGGTCGGCTTTCACTGTATAACCTTTCGTTTCAGTTTTCATGGAAGTATCTCGGGAGAAATTGTAATTTGTATACTTGTCGGAATTGTAGGAATTTGTAAACTTTTTTTAGAAAATGCGACCAAATATTATTACGGACGAGTTTTCTGGTTTGTTTACATACCTGTACTACGTATTTCCGGTGTAATGCTAAGTCAATGGATCTTCAAAGCGGAAGTCCAACATACAAGCAGATAAAGTCCAGGTTTTTAATGTAAGTAAACAAACCAGAAAACTCGTCCATGAAAACGCAGACTATAAAATAAATTAAGCGTTTTAACTTTGTAGCATTACCGTGCTACGATGTTTCGAACTATAGAGGTTCGAATTTCTTTCTTCTTTCTGTCCGCCATTGCCCATTTTTATGTACTTCACTTGCCTCTGAAAGAATCTCCATATTTTAATTTTCCTGAAACCAAAAGAATTCTATTTGTGCTTTTCCTTTCCTTCTGCATTCCTTCTAGCATTACTTAATATTAAAAACCACCTTTTTACTCAACTTTTTCGTCTGTAAAACTGTTTGGTTACAACGTTACCCTCATTGCTAGAATGCTAACTTTACAATAGCTCTTCCCTACTATGGAGAGATATGATAAAGCATACTAAAGAAAATCATCAAACTACTGAAGAACTTTTATTTTACATTTAACGAATAGCTAAGAATAGGTTTTCTACAAAGTTCTAAAATACTAATTAATCGATATTCAGGATGTCGTCAAATACTATTTAGTCCTCAGTTTTGATACTCTGTAGGATATTTTGAATATATGAAAGGATTAAGTAAGCATGAAAGGAATAACCATAACAATTTCTTTATATATAATAACTAAACTTCCATTTTAAATGTTGAAAATATATACCCACATGAAATAAACAATACAGATATAAAATATGATATTACAAGTATAAAAAAACACAGATATGAAATGCTTGAATATTTATTAAGTATTTAAATTTTGCATCGTATTTTTTGTATATTTTACTTTTTTCAGTAGATGGATAACTAAATAATCAAGAAATTATATATGGAAGTATAATTCTGAAGCTGAATCTCATTTTAGAACTACGCTTTGTATTCCGATAAAAAAATTAATATTGTTCTTGTGTGTAATCAGCCATAAAATATGTGTTAAACCTATTTATTAATACTCTGAACGTTTATATTGCCTTCATTTCATTTAATAATTTTTAACATCTTTGGAATTTCACATTATTTAAGAAAAAATTATGCTATAAGAAAAGTTTGTAATGGATTTAATTTCATGTTATATTCTTCAAAATATTTATATTTTGTACATTCATTAAATTAATTATCATTAAAACAATTTTTGGGATGTGCTAGATTAGCGTGATTTTAATTGTATTAGAATCTGATGTTCTTTTGTATAACGCAATAATTAAGTTCTCTATATATAATTATAAACTCGAAATTTTCATTCAGCTTTTTACAAAGAAAAATTTTTTCAAATGTTTTTTTTCGCTCCTTGCAAATTATTTTTATATCCATCGAATCTTTCTTCGTTTCGTTAAAAGTAATAATCAGCACCATTATCAGTTCGTTTCTTTTGAGATTATCACTGGAATTCTAATCATTTTTACGCTCGGCTGACTTGATTTCTGAAGACGCACATTAATTTTTGTCTGTAATGATTGAAAAACCTCTTCAACAACTTTCTTTATTCAATTGTGCAAACAATTTGTATTTAATGCAACGTACATTCGCTCACATCTTGATGTAATTATTCGGCTAAGTAAAAATATTGACAACATCATCACGAGACAAATAAATGAATAGTTCTTTTCTTGGGAGACATTTTTACGAAAATTGTCCGCTTCAGCGATTTTTTTTCCTTTGTTACATGGAAAAAAAGATTTTGTAGAATTATAATTTGAAAAGACTGTTACATAATATAATTAACACTGAGCGATTTATTGTAAGAATTTTCATTTCTGTATATATTTTTGCGAATGACAAGTAGAATCAATAAAATGAGAAATTGCATTGTAAATTCCATAGATAGCCTGGTTACCAACCAAAGTCCATAAATCGCATTATTAACTATTTCTGATTAAATTAACTATTCAGTGAAGGTTTCATTTTCAACCTCTTCTAAAAGAATTATTCGTATATTTCAACATTCCTGGACATTATTAAAAGCATAGGAAAGGGGTTTCTAAATAACATATTCAGTCATTAATAGAATTGTTGGTGATTAACTATGTTATTAATATTATTAACGACAACAAAGTGATATTATTTTTAATGACTAAGTAAAGTAATAATATTATTAATGAGAAATATAAAAATTTAAAAAGTGTACTTTGCATGGGAAAAAGAATTCAAACTCAAAAAAGATATCTCAAAAACTATTACAAACAATAAACAAGCTAAGAATTCAAGGATATTGTATACAGTTGTAAAAGAATATCTAGTATTTCAATGAAGCATCACGAAGGGGTTAAATATTTGAATCCCCACTTTTAAAAAATACTGCTTCGAACCTTCAGTCAGCAGCAGTGTCGGGTTTCCGCACAGGCTCTAGAGGCGCTCGCCTCGTGCGTCAAGATCCTAGGGGGCCTCAAAATCTGTTCGATGTCTATTGCAGTGCTAAGCCGGCAACGAATTTGCGCCATTGGATAGGTAGTGGGATATGCGAATTTGCGACTTTTGATAGGATAGGACTTGTAGGGGGCCTCAAAACAAATTTGCGTGTCAAAATCCGCCACTGGCCAGCAGGAGTTTTCTCCCCTCAACTTTCTCATATGCTCCCACAATATAGGGCGTTTTAAGTTTCGTTGCGCAGTGACGAAAAACGAATATCTTCCCCTTGATCGATTGGGTCCAACTTTCATACAGATCTACAATTTTGGTGCCAAGACCACATGCCGATTTGCATTTATGTGACTTGTTAGGTTTTTGAATTACCGCGATTGTTCTGAATGCACACGAATAGACATACCGCAGACAGTCAACGCTTTTGCGAATTTGGTCAAGAATTTGACACAGATCTACAAATCTCTTTTGATAAAACCATATGCCAACTTTTACCCTTCTAGATCGTTTCGTGTTATACTTATTGTGACCGCATGGACACGACGGACTGACTTCCGGCGAAGGGATTTCATCCATAA
This sequence comes from Araneus ventricosus, assembly GCA_013235015.1. Lineage (NCBI taxonomy): Eukaryota > Metazoa > Arthropoda > Arachnida > Araneae > Araneidae > Araneus > Araneus ventricosus. The sequence continues at coordinate 52,365 of BGPR01008308.1, read as the reverse complement.
TTTGGACGAAATCTACGATTTTAGTGTAAAGATCGCGTATCAAATTCAGTCTGTTTTGAGTTATCGCGTTCACATACAGACATAATTCCAAAAAAGGTTTCTTAAGTCTCAGAGAGGTCTAAAACATGCAGGATCATCAAAATCTTGTCGTCGATTTTTTTTTTTTGGACGATCACAAAACTTTTTATTTGTATACATCGTAAACGAGAGAATAAAAAGAGAAAAATAAAATGTTCATCCTCTTCCTTTTAAGCCTCTATACGGGGAGATGAATACAATGAAGAAACTTACTCGAGACACGAACACAACAAGAGATACATCTTGAGGAAAATGAAAAAATATGGTAAACTAGATGATACAAACACTATTTTAAATGAGTGATTTCAAAGAATATTTACTGATTAACATAAAGAAGGAAATACATATTTTAAATCCTTCTTCGAAGAATCTAAAAATAAAATACTTCTTCGAAGAATCTAAAAATAAAATACTTCTTCGAAGAATCTAGAAGTAATTTGAAAATGCATTTCTAGCAATCGAGGATACAATTTTTACCAAAATGTCTCTTTTGAACATAGTTACAAATAAGAGATTAACGCTTCAAGAATTATAATGCGAATTTTTAACTATAAAAATAACTTTTGCTTTTGCTTAATAATACTCGCTTTTTGAGAGTAATTAATATAATAAATAAAATGTACAACTGAAATGGGAATCCTGTAAATGACTTACCGTTGTAAAAAAACTATTAGGAGGCTAATGATTTCATTCTTAATGGTTTTATTATTTCTGTTTCTTCCGCAAATTACGAAAATGTAGAAACAAGGGGAGTCGACTAAAAGAGGTGAAACTTTCAACCCGGCGTGATTTAAAAACCATGTTCTGTTTGCCATATTTATGGAAGAAATACTCATCACCCACAGTCACAGTTTACAAACTTCTGCCAAGAGAACACACATCTCCATTTACAAGATAATTTGTTTAAGATAATAGAACAGGAATAAGGTATCAAGCCTTTAGACCCTTTACTCGCATACCTCCAAAATCTTTTACTACATCGTGAAATTCGAAGTGTTAAGAAGAAAAATTATCCAGAAACTATTGTTGCGCTTTGAGAAGAGGAATGGAATAAAATCGATTTGTTAAAGCTTCAAAATTCTTTGTTATCATGAAAAATGGCGTACAAGAATAGTAGCGAAAGATAAGAGCAAATTGAAAATCTAAAATATTAGGATTTTGCATAAAAAAACATTTCTGTGTAATCGAAATTCTTAAAAAGTTAGCGAAACTCTTCTGTGTTACCACCAAAATTCACGCTTTTTCTTCTTGAAGGGTGTACTTCCCTGTAGCGTGACTTTTAGGCAGTGAGTATTTTCTAAGAGTAATAAGAATTTAAGGAAGTGGTCTTCAAAAAGCATTAACAGAGTCAATACTTGATATGTCTACCTAAAAAAAGGTTAGATTATTTCTTATAATCTTTCTTGTAATCTTTATGGCAAATCAAATGGTATTGGCATACGATTCATAAAAAGGATTAATTTTTATAACAGAAAAATGAAAGAATTATTTAACTGTTTCTTTTTTGGAGGAAAAAACGGTTCATTCATATTTTCTGAGGAACAATTATTCCTCTCTGTAAGTGTTTTTCAACGAACCATTATTCCTAACTATTTGAGTAACATAGGCGTAGAGATTAATCAATAATCAGGTATGTAGTTCCTTTCATTAATCCATTTCCTGGCTGCTTAGTGACAATAATTGCTTATATAAATCAGACCGATTTCTCTCCTCATGGCATTACCATTTCCTAAGCTATCGAGCGAAGCTAAGGGGAATATTGTGCTGATTCTTGTAACGTCTATCAACTGCAAAACGATAGAAATCAATGTCTTCTCTCTCTATCCCTTCATGTTTCTTCATGAATTACTTACTTTCCATCACTCTCCTTTCAGCAGCTCTCTTTCGTATTTTGAGCGATGTTTCTTAAAACAAAAATATCTTATCAATTAGCAGTTGAAGTAACTGCATTGAAGTTATCCAAATCTTATGTACTCTAATATATTTACTCAAAGAAGCGTTACTTGAAAATATCATGAAATGCTGCTTATCTTATTAGATTCTTTATACCTTTATTTAATGGTATAAGCAACAAAAGAGTACATATATTTTAAAAGTGTAAATGTGTGTGTGTGTGTGTTTCCTCATTTCTTATATGAGAAAAGAATTTATTTAAAAGGAAACACATCGCATTCATAAAAGCAAAAAAACGAGTTGATATATAACGAACACAATAACTTCATTAAAATACGAAATGATTGCAAGGAAAAGCATTCAGATTGTGACTTTTATAGTTTATAAAAGTAATAAATATCACATCTTCAATGTCGATTTTCTTTTAATAGCATGAATGCATGTTTGATATCGATTAACTGTGTTTCAATTACAAGAATGATTGTTACATGTGACATTTATGTCCGGTTTTCGTGAAGCATATACATGACTTCTTGGAGGCAATATGTCAAAAAACAAGTGATAAAACTCATCACTCGTCCCATACGTGTTCAATCGAATTCAAGTCTATTAGTCTTAATACTGAATGAATATCTAATTTTTTTCTTATTTTCCAGATCTTTCTTAGCTAATGCATTATTTTACGCAATCTCATGTCAGTACCAATTGCAGTATCAGATAGACTTAACTGTGGGATCTAGATCTTTACTAAGATAACTGCAGTGATGTATACTTGATATGCAATGATAATGTAATCTTGCGAGATATTATGCTACTGTTATTAAGACAGTTTTGTGCCCAGTTCTATATTTAAGATTTTTGTAATATTCCAGTTTTTTAACTGTATCAATGTTAAGGAAAATTTAGGTGCTAATTTGACAAACTTCATGCATCCTGTTCTAATGTAATTATAAAAAAATTCAAATTTTTACAAGCGTTCTTTACAGTGAAGTAATTTTTTTATTTCAACTGAACACAACTCTGAATTTTGAAAAAAAATATATAAAAAAAATCCAGGGTGAGGTTGTTTTTTCAAGTACGAAGTGTACTTTAACGACGAAAAGTACTATTCGTAAACCTACAAATAAAATGACATACTTTCTCCCCTTTTTTACAAGATAGCTATGTAAATGTACACGTAGAAGAATAATAAATGGAAATAATCACTTGTTTGTATTAATTTAATCTTTTGGATATTTTGAAGTTAGATACCAAATCATTTGACAGCTCATGCATTGCAGACATATTTTATACCCAAATCGATATTATCACAGATTTTGGATGCAAATTTCCTTAACAATGTTCACGAACAAAATTTTTTATAGATAATTTTCCTTCACCAAAGGCTGTAGTAAATGACTATCACACTGAAAAAACTGTATACATTTGGTATGCTTAAGCAATTTATGTCATTTTCGAATTTTTAGTTGCTTAAATAAAATTCTTGAACTCCGCATATCACTTTAGTATTATTCATTCTGTTGTATACAAGTACGTGACCTGCCCAATGAAATTCCCAGAATCATTCATAACTATACCACAACATAAAAACTTCCTACCCGTAATAAATCTTCGTTAACGGTGCGACTAAAGAGATTTAGGTGATGTCAAACTCTATGTCCAAGATCTTTTTGACGATGGATTTGATTACGGGGCCTTTCACATTATCAAGATTCTACCTTGCTATCAGCCACACCCCAAAAGCGGAATAAAGATTTCTTTGTGCCCCGCCGTCTGTAGCGCAAGGGGTCGCTTGTGAATTCTTTAGAGCCGTCTATTATTGTCGACGCTTTCGACTCTTTTTGATTCTTTCCGGTAGATTTTCATGAACAATGGAAAGGCCTGGCATATGCTTTCAGTCACCATTCTGTGATTAGTTTGGAGATGTTTTTGGTGAAAGGAAGTCATTAATATAATAAAAAGCGGAGAACTTTGGCTGGTAGGTAGAAAGTATGTTAGCAACGTCTCGTGCTGTGTATGCTCCGCTCTTTTATTTCTCATTTTGGATATAACGAGTTAAAGTAATTGAAATATTCAGAGAAGTTATTTCCATATTACATCTCTTCATCTGATAAGTATTTATATATTTAAAATGATGTAAGTAAGCATCCAAAAATATCTTTTCGCTCAAAATAAACCTATATAGATGATGGCATGAAATGCATTTTATTTTCAATTCCTTCAATAATAATTTTCTAAAATATACTATATTTGCTACAAGATTGAATCATTGATTCAAATATTAATATGGATGAATGATATATTTGATTGCTCTCTTAAGACGATTTTCAGCATTTAACACCCGAATGTTCTTTGTTGTCATCAATCGTGCCTTCTTTCCAATAATTTTTGTGATTTTAAATAACACAGGTCTGCAAAAAAGAATTTTTTTCAGTTGCATTGGATATTTTTGGTAAATTTTATGCTTTTTAGGGTGCTGAATCCAAACATGACCTCCATTTCCCTCCATCACGTACAGTTTTTTTGCAAAACATGGGAAGTTTACATTAAAAAAGCACAACTGCGATGAAAAAAATCAATATTTTATTACAATTAACTATGCATGATTTTTCTTATAATTGGAAAAAAGTAACAAAAAACTATTCCTTCATGATAGATTTAACACTACCATCCAACGATGTTCTTGATAGTTGATTTCCTCAAGAATCATAGACAAATCATTATAGTTTTCTTCCAAATGCACAGTGTCCTAAAGGAAGCGATGTAAATGAATTACCATTAGGCAGCAATACTGCTTTAAGGCTTGTTTTAGACGAATCTATGAATAGACGCCACTCAGATGGATCATATTCTACGTCAAAGCACTTCTTTAGGCCTTGAACCTCATTACAAAAACGAGTTTCCCTGTTTGGGAAAAAACTGAGTGAATTCCTTCTCTCGGTGCCTGTACCAGGAGAATGAAGATCCAGGTGTCAAGAGATTTTTATTTTTCAGTCTTGACACTAGCAATTCAGATCCATCTTTAAAAAGGCCTAAACCTCTAACTAGATCATTAAGCTAGCTCTGAGAAAATGGTTGGGGTCTCTCATCGACAGAAAAATCTGAGCTAGATTCGTCCTGGTGAGGTAATGTCTCCATCCTCAGAATCACTCCGGATATCATCCAAACTTGAAGGCGGGTGTCACTCTTAGAAATATAAAATTAATATATAAAATAATTATATTGGATATGGTTTTTTGACTCAAGAATATGATACCAGATTTCAGGTTAAAAAAGAGAAATTTTACGCTTAATTAAACTAAAAACATGAGTTTTGCAAGAAAACCTGACGTGATGGAATTTTTTAAATATTTTTCCCGGTTTCAGTGAGTAAAAATCTATAAGAAACAGTTAAAAAATCCTATGCAGTTTTTTGGTTGCAGACCTGTGTAATTTACATCAAAACACCTTTGTTTTGTTATATAGGGGAAACTAGGGATACTTGACCCTACGCGATTTTCTTAGATTGTAAGATAATTGGTAATTTGAGTGTGGCATTTTTATTTGACCTTTTGTCGCATAATCTATTGGAGGGGATTTTCATTCCAATCTGAAAAGCCATCATAATGGTGTGTTGGTAAATATGTTTTGGGGATCCGAAAGTAAATTTTCACTTTTTCATTCCTCAGTGGATATTAAGTTTACTATTGAAGATATGATTAATTAAAATATTTCTCAGTTTTTAGAATACTTCTAGCTATAATTTGATATACGAGCTATATAGTATCTTAATTCTATGAGGTTTAATTTTTAGATTATTTAGAAAAAGTCAAATTAGGGATACTTGACCCTATCAAAAGCTATTGCAGCTTCGATGTCGTAGCCGACCGAAGCACATTTTGTGGTTGGGATCAGTTTTCTGGTGCGTGGAGTCTGTCGGCAATATGGCAACTCAAATATAGAGAATAATTATTTAAAAAATCGTTTGCTAGAAATTAATTAATGAATAAAATTTCTTTTTCATATGATGATTTCAAATATTGAAAATAATTATTTTAGTAAGAATTTTAAAAAGATTTGAAATTCAATTAATATTTTTTCTCGCCTGAGAAAGAAATATTTATTTATTATTTTAATACAAATCTTTTGCTCGAACTATTTGTCATCGTTTGGTTTTATTTAACGATTCGCCATTTCTGTTGCGTTTGTCTTTCTTTCTTGATTTGAATTTTCTCCTAAAATATATTTTTATTCATTTATTTTTATTTTTCTCTAAATATTAGAAGAACCGAGTAAGTCTTATTAAGCTTCTCAATTTCTTGTTTTGTACAACATTTTTATATCTTTTTTTCACTTTTATGCTATTCTTTTTTTTTCTAATTTTCCAAAGCAGGCATTTCTTTGCCGCGCTAACGACTCTGCTAAGTTCCCAGTTCCATTGCTGTAATTTCATTTAATTAAATCAATATTTTATTCTTTATTTAATTTTGAAATGATTTAATTTAATAATTGGATTTAATTTAATGGCTAGACTAATTTAATTTATTAATTAGATTTTATTAATAACAACTGCGTTTTATAGTAACCATTTTGTTCAATTTTTAATATTAGTTTCATTGATATTTTGATAATAAAGAACTTTTTTTAATTCAGTAGTTTTAACCTAATATCTGAATTTCGCGTACATACAAATTACCAAAAGAATTTAAGTACTTTTTGCATGTAGGGTCAAGTATCCCTACCCCTAGGGTCAAATATCCCTAAGGTTAGGGATACTTGACCCTAGGCGATTTCATGAAATATATTTATTTTCTGATTAAATGAGATATCAGTTTATCATAAGTACAATTATCCTTCTTAAAAACAAATCTTTTTTATGATGATAAAATTCAAATATTCGAGAAATATAAGAAAAAGTAAAAGTAGGGTCAAGTACCCCTAGTTTCCTCTACATGTACTTACTTAGTTTTAAGTGTGGCATCTTAGTTTTGTATTAACAGAATAATTTTTTTTTAATTTAATGTTTTTTTTCTAAAGGTCTTTAGGTTTGGTTTAAATAACTGGTTATTTTGAGATTTATGTGTTTTTTTCTATCTTTCTACTCCTCCTTTTGCTACTTCATGCTCTCTACCCAAAGTACTCATGTTGGGGTTCATCTTGAAAATGTATATTTAATTTTCATCTTTTTTTCTCACACAGCATATTTAAAAAAATCTAGCATGGTTTTCTTTCTTAAATAACACATTTAAAATTTATAAAGTAATTGCCCTAAATTAATCAAAATTTTATCTTGATAATCAAATAAAATTATCTTTTAAATTTAATTCGGAAGACGAAAAGCATTTGGTCATGGTACGAATTCTATAGTGCCTAAATCAAACAGAAAATTGATTAAATTTTTTTATTTCACGTTTAATAAACTTTCCAAGAACTATAAATCTTGCTTTCTAGTAATGCTAATATTTTAAGTCTTGGCAAAATATTTATTGATTTTATAAATCCTCTTTTTTCATGCATGTGTTGCTCATACGATTTATCCAGTTTTCAGAGAGCAATTAATAGTTTTCTACTCGTTGGTTGGGTGCATTTTTTATATGAAAACTATTATCAAACACATAACGATGACAGTTTGACTGCTTGAGACGATTTTAAATATTTACAATGTATGACTTTGCTTCTTTCTATCTTTCTCATTAATTTCATGGTATTGCTCATTTCATTTCGAAATTAATTTATTAATGTGTTATAGTATTTAATAAAGCTACTTTATTTAAGATTCTTAGGTCATTTTTATAATTATCTTAATAGGCTTTGAGCGATGTTCTTGAAAACAAAGAATGTCAAGTTTATTCATTAAATGTGCTTTGAAAGTTGTCTGAAAGACTTCTAACTTGATGCTTTTGTGTGAGGTTACATCTTGAATAACTCTACCTTTCAAACACAGGAATACGTTATTTAATTAAAGTCTCATTGTGCTTGAAGTATTGCTGAACGTAAAGACGAGAGTCAAATAAAGTTTTATTAACAGCTAGCCTGCTTCTTTTCGTTGTACAGCTACAACTGTTCTGGTCTAGACTAACGAAGATTCACTGCTCATATAAATCGCGACTAAATATCCCTTCCTTGTTCCTTCCCAACTATTTACTGTCCAAGGTTCTTCCCTAATAGAATTTTTTTCCATTCCTTTTAGTGATCGCAGCGATAGGGTCTGCATCAATTCGAAATGCAAAAATCCCATCAATTAATTTCTCTGTTTCTTTACTCCTTTTTGAAATCGAAAATTTTGAATTAATAAACTTATTAAAAATTAAAGTAACTTATCAGTTACAAAACTCCCAAACTGGTACGTGATTTTTTTATTGCATTCATTCGAATTACGAGAATGCATTATTTAGAATCATAAAAATACAATATACTCATAACCCGAATGAACATAAAGCTCTTGTATACTTCTATATTAAATATAACAAACTGCAAGATTTGGACGTTAATAACTGTGGCGTTTATGCATTCAAATTTTTAAAAAATATTTAACCTTTTCAACCCAATTATTGATACTATAAGTCCCACAAAATTTTCAGCTTTATATCACAAGCAAATTTTTGTATTCAGTTTTGTTCAAAAATTATTTCATTCAGTGATATAATGTATAATCAATATAAAATCTGTCATCCTGTCTGCTGGAATTTTTTGTTCTGTTGAAGTTAGTGGAAAAGTAAGCAAGTTCAGAACATGAGTTCTAAGATTCTGATACAAACGGGATTTATTTTCCCAGAAATTTTAAGCGCTAAGGACATTTTGTAGAAATTTAGGGAATGCGTATTAGTTTAATATACTTATATTCTTTGTTTCTGTCATTGAAATTTACTAAACAATAGTTTACAAAAAGTCTGAGTCAAAGATTGATGAAATTGTACTAATGAAACTATTTTGAATAAAGCACTAAATTATTTCATAATAAAAAATTATATAAAAAAGGCGAATATAGTTTTGGGGCCAGAATAAAAAGGTTTTACAAAACTAACAAACAAAAAGGAACAAGATAGTTCATTTTACAGATAAGATATTTATTTCTTATACAATTGAGAGTGGTGACTACTGAAAATGAAAGTTTTTGAACCCATGATATTCTAAATTAAAACATAAATGAACAATTTTAAATTCTCTAACACAATACTTTCCTAATTACTCTCATATTTAGAACGAAAATTCACATCTTACTCTTCCTTTTCTTCCGCTGATTCTAAACTTGAATCATTTCTCCTTGCATTTTTCTCAATTTTAATGAAAGATGTCAATATGAAAGAAATACTGTTGCATACTTTTCAAGGGTAAACAGTATGCATTTGGAGTGAAAATTAAGAAATACATAGAATAATCTATATTATAACTGCCATACTATTATATTTTTTTATTCTTTCCTTTTAAATTCTTTCGATCAAAATTCAACCATTGGGCTCCTCTTCTAGTTAACTTCCTCCTCTCTAGTTACCTCCTCTTCAGTTGAATAACTGAAAAATAATTCATGAGCACTAAACATTCACTGAGCACTGAAAAATCGAAAACTTTATAAATAGAATCCCAAAAATTATCCTCTTTCCCTCGTGGTTAAATACTAGATGATTAATTAACTCTGCAAAGATTCTTCTGTAAACCCTTCCAGCAAAGGATTTTCTATTGAAATTCAGTATATGACTGTCAGTTTCGTCACGGTAGGAAAATTCAGCTGTAATCAGTAAAGAGCAAATAATTAAGTTAAAAATAGAAAATTACATTAACCATCAATTAAAGCTAATATTAACAACTGTCTATAAATGTTCAAAGAATTCACACATCAATTTAAGCTAATACGTAAAAAATATCCATAAATACTTTATAACAATATTTAATTCTTCGCATTACGTTTCTTGAAGTACAATAGAGTCTCCCTACAACGAAGTCTCTCTACAGCGAATTTCTCCTTATAACGAATTTTTTAATCGGAATGTTAAATAACATTCAAAATATTCTCTATATAACGAAGTGGTTGTCTCCCTATAACGAATTTTTTCAGAGGTTTATCTTTTCGATTTTTATCATTTTTGAAGAAAGTTGATAATTTCTGTGCAACCAATTCGCTCACACGTGCCTCTTTCTGGAACCACTCACTCTTAAATGTTTTTCAAGTAAAATAAACGTAAGTACATACTAGTACATATTATTCTCTAAATTGGTGAATTGTCTTAACTTTTGAGCATTTCATTTATACAATAAAAATTAGTATAATTTTAACAAATTTATAATATATATTACTTCATTTTTAATTGAAAATCATAATTAAATACATTTCAACTTATCGCACCTATTGAAAAGTTTGGAACATTTACTTAAATAATTGCAAAAATCTCTGATCTCCGTATAACGAAGTTTTCTCTACAACGAATTTTTCAATTGGAACCAAGCGATTTCGTTATAGGGAGACTTCACTGTATTCTATGTTTCGAATTATTTACATCTCGTTTTTTTTCTTCTAGCTGGCTATGAAGAAGTTGCATCCATCATCAAACCATCTTTAGATTGCCCTGTAACCAATAGGACTGGTTACATAATATCAGCTTTTCGAGTGTTCCCAGGAGAAGATCGTGAGAAATTGGAAAAGAACTGGTTGACATGGACAGGAGCTCGCCAAGTCTACACATCTTTGCCAAAGCATTTAGGACTACGAAGACTAACCTTCCATAAAAAACTTTTTCCCGACGGTGGAATAACGTATGTACTGATGTGTGAATGCTCCGCATTGGTGGAACATGTAACAGAGGCCCTTGTGTTTGTAGACCACCTTCGAGCTCGGTGCTGTGGTTACACAGCTTTATACAGGCCGGTGGATGCCTTTTGATTTCGTGCTTGATTGTATCCTTTTGAGAATGTACTGACGTGCTTTGAGTAAATACGTTCGATGTTCTATTTGTATGCTGTTCTGTGACGCCAATGCTCTTTCTATAGATTTGTTCGGTGTATTGAAAATGTGAATGAAAAAATACCACAGAAGAGCAGCAATGCAATTTTTCAGTTGTTCAATATTAAAACATGTCAAAAAAAGTCGTAAACACAATTCTGGTCGCATTTATTTTTTAAAACATGTCAAAAGATGTCGTTAATACAATTCGGGTCGCACTTTCTTAACAGCACAAGTATAAAGTTCAGTGTCAAAGCTTGCGGATTTCAGTTCGATTCGATTCCCCAAGTTTGACTATTGTATTTACGAAGATTTAATCTCATAGTAATCACAGATGATGAGATTTTACTTCTAATTATTATATTTTTACATTTAAAAAACAAATCAATCTAAATTTCTTCGATATTTCAATTATGAGAATCGTAATAAAGCAAATACTTTCTCTAGTTTTTTCTTACAACGCTTTTTCTTAAACCAACCATCATTTACAATTGGGACAAGCCATATTTTGTGAGGCCCAATATCACTGCCAATATATCCCTGATAAGTATTAAATGATATAGATGCGCTATTTAGAATTCCAAAAGGGAAAATTTTGGTACACTATAATTAAGCTCTAACTAAATACTTAAATTAGACCTATTATGATTCTCAACTGACTGTCGATGTAATTTATATTCCATAGCAAATTTATCTTAATACTAAATGAGTTCTACTCATCGAGTCAAGAACTATTACAGTGAATATAATCTAATATTCTATCACCACAAACAAACACGAAAAACAAAGGATGATCCATGAAAATATTACAAATAGGACTAAACAATTTGAGCTTAATAATCTAGCTATGGAAATTTCACTCATTTTTTAATTTGTTTAGAATACTTTAATTTTTCTTCTCCTTTAAACATTCACTAAAATCACTGAAACATGTCAATGGAAAATTGTGTATGACTCAGTAATGATAGTATTTTTAGAACAATGCTGCTCTTCTTCAATGCTTTTTTATAGAATCTAAATTAACAGTTTTCTTTTTAAACTCCGGTATGTGATGAAATAAATTATCATCTTCATAAAGATGAAGGAACAAATGGAGAGTCCCTCCGAGAATCTGCCGTTTTCTTCTTGATGACGAACAGAAAACAAGGATATACTTAGCAAATATATGTAACTATATATACATATATATAAATCTATATATATATATGGAATATATCATATCAAATATGAACATGCTTGCATGTTCTCAGGTATATTACTGGTGCTATTGGTTTTCCTATAGCTGTTATTTTACATAGGTAACTACTTGAAATAAAATTTTCTTTATTTGAGTTTGAATTGATGGAACATTGTGAACCGTATATTCAAAAGTCAAGAATATTATCATGCATTTACAAAATTAAATTTTTGAATTATGTTTTATCTTACTGAAGATTTCATACTCAAAATATATCTACCAATAAAAAGTCAGCGTTTAGTCTACATAATACACGGTTAAAAAGGATAAGCTAAATCTTCTTAACTTCAAAATGGAAAATAAATACAGCGTTTAACTGACTTTAAAGTAACAGTGGGACCCCGTAAACTCTGCACAGTATAATCGGACTGAATGACAAGTTATCGTTCACAAATCCTACAGATCTTAAAACTAAGCACAATTCATAAAGATATATGCATACGAATTAAATTTCTTCATTCCTTACACTAAGATGCATAGTATCGAATCTCACTAAAAGCAGATGATGTTCTGTACAAGGAATATGTAGAGATTTATGTTCTTATTGAGAATATCTAATTTCTTCAGAAGATTCTAGTCATCTTCAAATGATGCTCATACCAATCCATCTGCCAACAGTACCAACCAGCAGTTTCCTCAGCGTTTTGAAATATTCACGTTACGTTCAGTTGTCTAGAAAAGTATATTCGTTCAATTCTAGAGAATTTGATCATAATCAGCGCTACCTTTAGACACTATTCTTAGAATAAAGTTGTGGTCGGGCAGGACTTCTCATGGAATCCAAGTGTGGAAACCAAAAAAAAAAAAGTCAGTTTTCTTTTGTTTTCGAAATGCCAAGAGTTTCCGGGGTTCTAAATTTGATTAAATGTAAGATTAAATTATGCCACTTCGTTCCTGAACTTTTGTCCTGCACATTTCAATTCTCCAAAACCTGCACAACATGGATACATTTTTATTCCAAGATTCTGGCACTTCATTTTCATTCATAAAATTTTCAAGCATAGTCAAAAGTACTTCAGAACATAAAAAATAATAATTTCAAAGACATAAATACCTTTTTTATAGTTCTTTTGAGTACGGAACTAACTGTATTTGATATATCTGATATTTATAAGAAATAAAATAACGCTGCACATATATTTTCGTTACATCAGAAAGACATTTTAAACAGCACATTGCAGTATATCGATAACGGACACGTCTCAAGAAATATATTCTTGAAAAAATATTAATTTGATATATGAAAAGTAATTGTTATGTGTTGCTGTGTAATAGTATACAGAAAGAAAATTTCAAAAGTATGAAGTTGTTCGAATTGACAGTCATGTTTAGAATTTAATTGAAGAATTATATCTTGTTCATAAATTAGAGAAAATCATAGGAGTTATTTTAGTTTGCCTTCTGTGCATGCTAAATGTAAAAGTGTTTCTGGAAATATAACATGTGTATTATGTGCCTCTATGTTGTACAGTATTAATGGGCGTATTAGCCTGTTTGTTTGTACAATGTAATAAAATGTTACTTGCATATGATGTATAATTTATTTCACAACTCAACCATTCTATTGCCACAATATATGCCAATTATATTTCGAAAATGGAAGAATTTTCAGCTAAAGTGAAAGCCTGGGCCATCAGATAAATTAAATTTTCTGAAGTATATTTTCTGAAGTGTGAATTGAAGTATTCTACTTTCAAATCACATCCTCGGCGTCTCAATATTTTTATTGATGATTTTATGCTCTTTACTGCTGTGAAATAAAAAACCGAAATTAAAATTTGTCTCTGTAAATACTTTAATTTGTTTACATAAATAGGTAATTTTTTAATGTTTTTGACAATCCGGGTTTTTTTCTATACCATTTTTTATGTTCTAAGATGCAAAAATATGCTGATAACAGTGAGATTATTTTTACGATAAAAAAGAATTCACTTTGGATTCATTATGTGAAATTAATACAATGAGACTTCAAAGTAACAAAACTTATTTGAGGTAGCAGGCAGAAACCAAAAATATCAAATCTTATATTACTTATATTCAATAGAGCAAATTTAAAACATTAAAATATTACAAAAATTTCATTAATTTTCACTTTCAAATTGTAACTTACAGCTATTAACTGGTTAAAAATGCAGAAATTTTTTTGTATATAGTTTCAAAATATATACTTAAGTTTCAACACAATCCAGGTTTGTATAATAACTTCGCAGACAGTAATTATCAACTATATGTAAACATAAAAAAATAAAACTTTGCATTTGCCCTTTGAGAAATCACAAAATTCCTGCAGATAGAAAAGTTCATAAAATAAATGATTTCTAAACATAAAGTTGAGGAAATAGACGGCTTTCTGGAATTACACATTTTATTCTAAAGGAAAAAACACCATGAAGGAATTATCCAAATTAAACATAATTTCGTACGTTTAATGTACATATGGAAGAGGGGTAAAACCGGTTCCCCCAGATTCTGGCGGTATTATTTTTCTTATCTAGCAGACAGATACTGAATTACTTTCTACTGGTTAAGAAAAAGGAACAGCCATAGTGGCGTGTTGTAGCTGTTGAATTCGCTGCATCTGTGAAGGTTTGTTTGTTTTAAGACGTCAACTCTCTAATGTTCGTTTGATTTTAAACTATCCTTACTTAAAAATCATTACAGTTATAAAAACTATATTTAGTCCAGCTTATTATACGTTTACTAAGAATTTATACCCTATCAAACAATAAGGATTTACTCCAATAATTTCGCGGTTCTATTTCGTTTTTCATAACCTCTGCACTCGGGGTAAAACCGGGTACTCCAAGTGGCGTGAGACCGGGACAGTCAGTATTGATGATTCCTCCTATGGAAGACGATAAAAATACATCGGACGTTGATTATTTATATTTTAATTATGTATTTTCCAGTTTAAATGAATGATAAGGGTTGATCCAATGTAGAAACCATCTTATCTGGGTCCACGAAAGTTGCACTGGCGCGAAAGAAGAAGACAACCGCTTTACATGTGAATTTTGTAACTAATATTCTTAAATTGACATTTAAAATAAAAATTGCCTACTCTTTTTCCACTGAAAATCGAGTTTTCCTAATTTCCCATAGAGTTGACATATGTACCCGGTTTTGCCCCACTAGTGGGGCAAAACCAGGTAGTTTGATTTTTTTAATAAAAAAAATCATTGACAATAAAGTAATGAAACTGTGACTTTTCTGGAAACATATATATTGTACTTCGATAAACAATGAATATTTTAATAAAATTTGGCAAGCTCTGTGTCGAATATTTTAGCTCCAAAAGGCCTTCGAACCTTAGCTACCTGGTTTTACCCCACTTTCCCCTATACAGAAAAATAACTTATAGCATTTCAATGCATTTTAATTAAATTTATACAGAAATAGCAACACGTATAGAATTAAAACGGAACTAGACTACTTCTTGCTTCAATACAAATTATTATTCGATGGTGAATTGATTTTAAATGTTTAAAGATAATTCTATAATAAATTTATTTCTAAGAAAATCGAAAGAAAACAAAAAATGCAAATTATTATTCGGTTTTCTACGATGATCTGAAGGGACAGCACAAGACGTCTCTAAAGGAGAACAAAAGCCAAGTACAAGATATAAAGTTTCTAGACGAATCACTTCTGTTCTTTGATGCGAATTTCCATCATTACTTTAACATATTACACAATTACTCTTGCATTGATTTACCTTGTAATGTAATGGGGTGATACAAAAGGTCTTAAGCAAAATTCAAGGGAAAGTCAGACATACACATCCGAATCAATTTTGCATAGGAGCATGTGAACACAAACACAAATTATGACTGCTATAGTTTTTTTCCCTTATAACAATAAAGAAACAGGCCGTAATTCAGTACCATTTTCCAGTCCGTGTTTCGTTTCATTTTGTTTTTATGAATGAAACAGCATTTGCAAGGGATGGTGTATTCACTGTTCTTTGAGACCTGAAAACTCACGAGAAATAATAGTCCAGTAAACGAAGGGTTTGGAAAAAACAAAAAATTATATAGTTTTTAAAATTGGTACAAATTTTTTCGAGGGTCTCTTGTTGAACAGAGTAAAAGTCCCCGATCCTGGGGGGGGGGGGAGCTTGCGTCGCAATCTTGGATTTCATCATACCCCCATTTTTAGTTTTTCCAGAATATCTCGAAAAATAATCAATTTTCAAATTACAATTTATTTAACAAATTAAAGAGCGTAAACTTCCCTACAAATACATACTTTTTTTTTCTTCCAGCTTTAATAGTTTCCGAGATAATAGGTCTCAAAGTCATCCCCCTTTTATAGTTTGTCTAGAATATCTCAAAATCTATTCAATTTTTAAATTACATGTAATCAGAAAATTAAAGAGAGTAAAATTCCCTACAATTCTTTCTTTTATTTTTGTTTTATCTTTCATAGTTTCCGATATAACGGGTCTCAAAATTTGCCACCATCTTGGATTTTATCCCCCTTTTCTCAGTTTTTCTAGAATACCTCGAAAACTATTCGTTTTTCAAATTACATGTAATACAGAAAATTGATGATCGTAAAATTCCCAACCAATGCATGCTTTTATTTGCCTCTAGCTTTAATAGTTTCTGAGATATATAAGAAAAACTAAGACAGGGGGAATAAAATACAAGATGGCTGCAAAGTTGAGACCCATTATCTCCGAAACTATTGAAGCTAAAACAAAAATAAAAGCTTGTATTTGTAGATAATTTTACGTTCTTTAATTTACTGATCACATGTAACTTGAAAATTGAATAGATTTCGAGATATTCAAGAAAAATTTAAAAAGGGGGATGAAATCCAAGATGGCGATAACCTTTGAGCCCATTATCTCGGAAACCATTAAAGCTCGAAGAAAAACAAAAATATGTACTTTTAGGGGATTTTACGCTCTTTAATTTGTTAAATAAATTGTAATTTGAAAATTGAATACTTTTCGAGATATTCGGAAAAAACTAAAAATGGAGGATGAAATCCAAGATGGGGACACGAGCTTCTCCCCCCCCAGGACAGGGACTTTTACTATGTTCAACAAGAGACCCTCGAGAACATTTGTACCAATTTTAAAAACTATATAATTTCTTGTTTTTCTTCAAACCCTTCGTTTATTGTACTATCAATTAAGATTTTTTACAAATTTATTCATTTTGAGACACATTATCTCAAAAACTATTAAAGCCTGAAGAAAAATCGAAGTACCAATCTGTAGGGAATCGCATGCTCTTTAATTTGTTAAATCACATGTAATTTCAATATTGAATAGTTTTCGAGATATTCAAGAAAATCTGAAAAGGGGAGGGAGGAAATCCAAGATGGCGGCAACCTTTGAGACCCATTATCTCTAAGACTATTAAAGCTGGAAGACAAATAAAAGAATATATTTGTAGGGAATTTTACGCTTTTTAATTAGTTAAATAAATTGTAAATTGAAAACTGAATAGTTTTCGAGATATTTAGGAAAAACTGAAAAAGGGGGGATAAATCCAAGATGGCGCCGCGAGCTTACCCCCCAGTACCGGAGACTTTTAGTTTGTTCATCATAAGCCCCTCACAAACACGTGTGCCAATTTGCAAAACTATATGATTTAATGTTTTTTTCATCCCCTTTTGGACCTTAGTTGACTAGACTATAAAGTAACATGTGATACAACACTTCAGCACCAACGCTTGAACTGGCATTGACCTGTCTGTTCGGCCCATACCTGCTGTCAACATGTCTCGACTATAAAACTAATTTTTGGAGGAAATATTCCCAGAATTTCAAATCGGCAAATATTCGCCTTAACATGGTATCGTGTAAAATATGGTTTCCTGTTCTGCATTGCCACTGCAACCATTCTGGAATTACGTTCGCGTTGTGACCACATGATCTTAAATTAAAATTAATTCCTTTTTGCATTCCTGATCTTCCGCTAAAGCTGGTCTAAGACATTTTCACTCACCCTTTGTATTAGCCGCGTCCAAACTTAAACCAACTTCTCTCTCGAAGTCTATATGTTGTGTATTGTGTCATCCGACATCACACTCCAACAATATAATAGGTATCGACTTCAGTTATTCAGTGTTCGGGATTTGCTTTTTATGATAAATTTACAGATCTAGAAACTGATTTCTGTCAATAACGCAATCTTCATTCTATTTGCATGTGCAGCTAAGATTTTAATTTTGGGAATTTCTCATGTTAAAAAACCGTTGTCCAATGAAATAACTTCGTCGAGCTGTAGTTTCTACAACGAACGATGTATAAGCTAAATTATTTTGTCTTAAGACCTCTCAAAAGCGGGAACATACAGGAAAAATCTGACAAAAATTATATTCCCATTATTTATAAACCCAGGTTGTCGAAACCCTTACGAGTTTCGGTTCTCCTTTTTTCCATCTTAGATGGACTTCCAGATGATATCTGCATGTGGTTATGTGAACATTAACAGCTTATATTGTCGGAAATGAAAAATAATTGTGATTTGTAAATCAAAATGCTTTTACGTTTGATGTTAGAAACTGTTTTTGAATAAATATAGTTTTTAAATAATGCAGCAGAAATTTCATCTCTGAAAATCTTGTCGAGGTTCGATCGTCTTATCCATAATAAAGTATATTAATGGGAATTCATCAGAAGGTTTTAGAAGGATCACTCGACTAAATTATATCAAAAATATATCTTTTATTCTTCAGTGATCAACATCGCGCCTTGCCGCTGGGAGAAATTTTCGTTCGCTTCTGCTGTGCTCTCTAAGACAGGAAATAGGTCATCGAGTTCACCTTACGCAATTGGTTGAATGGTGGAGTGGTTAAGATACGTCATTCGCTTGCTCCTCTCTGTGAGTGAACGAGAGAGAAGCACTGCAATCTCTTCTATTTAGATGAAGAAGGAAAAATCCGAAATCTTCCCTTTAAACACGAAGTCTTTCTGAAGAAAGTTAATGATTACAAAGATCATCTTAAAATAAAGTTAGAAATTGAGTTTCATAATTATACAATTAATTTTTTCACTTAACGCTTTATCATTTAGATTCGATTTCTGATATTTTTAATACAAAAATAAAATCTGTTTCAAAATATCGATTTCTTGAAGTATAATAGTTATCCACATATAAATGATTTAATGTCACCATAATCTGCTGTAAGATTTATTGAAGACGGACTTCAAAAACAGAAAGTAGACTACGATAATCATGTTGGTACCCCATTCTTCATACTTCCGTACCACACCAACGAGAATACCTGTGATGTGCTTCAAGATTTTACAGTTGCGTTTGATTTTCAAATTCACTACAGATAAGTATCAAATATGTTCTATAAGCTTTATAAAAAGAGCAATTTCCACGTGAATATTCTCATCATTTAACAAATCTTGGGTGAGAAAGGAGCAAAACAAATAAATACTCAGTCGAACTATCCTAGATTTATCCTTCCAGAATAAATTAGCTAGGACTCACTTCAATTAATCTGGTACCGAGATCCTTGAAAAATAGTCCCCAGCACAGAGTATCACATGCAGCAAACCGACTATTACCAGAAAAACGATTAGTCATTGAGATACTCATTAAGCAGGCCCCTCTCTTCTTGTACTAACAGGACCCAGACGCATAACTTTTAGGCATATTGTAGCTGTGCTCGAAGTCACCCTATTTAGGGAAAGTAATGGAATTGCAGATTATTTTATTAAAGACACTGTAGCATTGATAACATCTGTTTGGGATTTCTTTTAAGCTATGGAAACACGATTACATCTTTTTTAGCTAAGTAGGATCACTAGTTCGGGAGAAATGTCATTTCCACTGATGATCAGCAACTTAAATAACTCACAGCTTATGTTAAGAACATCAGACTTTCTTTGACATGAACAGCAACGAATTAACTTATTTAGTCGCAAAAAGCTGTCTCATCCATTTCAAGAAAGGATATCTTATTCTCTTTTAAGTCTCACTCCCCTTTCAAAATAAAGTTCTTATTGGCATTAACTTGTTCTTAAGAGTCTGTTCTTGTTTAAGGATTGTTTGCACATAGAATTACAGTCAGCTTTTCTGACAAAAATTGAAAAATAAAAAAAAAGATCCAAAGATATCCGTAAAAAATCATTTTATCAAAAGATGGCGGGAAAAAACACTTCAAGAAGCTTTTCCTTAGAAGACTTTAATCCCTGCATGAAGTTAATCCTTATGAGCACGTCTGGACAAAATTTTGATTTGAGAAAAGCGATATAAAGAAGTTTTTCATCATCCATTCTAGGTAAAAATATTTTGTCTCGTTATTTAAATTAATAAGAAAATACATTATGCCACGATTAACAATTGCATCAAATTTCTAAAAAAGGATCTTTAAATCAGTTTAATTAGAAGAATAAAGCAGATATGCTCAAAAATTTGGTTTGATGCAAGAAAAACAATGTAATCAACATGATTCAACAGAATCATGAAAAAGTGTTCATCTGATGTATGCACAAGTCATACTAAATAATTTCGCTTTGCAATGATTGTATAGTTTATGAGTACATTCAGAAAAATCTATTGACTTAAATTGATAGATATCCTTAAAACAATACTCTTGATTTCTCTAATAAATTTTAAAACAACCCAATTTGTTTCTCAACAGATATAGAAATTTTGGTTTTTGAAATGAAGCGCTATCTTTTATCGATTGGGTAAATATTTACTAGTAATAATCTTTACATCTTTCAATAAGAGTAATCCAATACAATCACCCCGTTCTCGCACTTGATCATTTGGTCTATCTGAATGACCGACCGCCAAGAACAATTATCACGGCCCTGTGGCCGAACACATAATAGCCCCCATTACAGGCGACGATTTCCCCCCTCCATTACAGGGACACGACCGTCAGCGGAGATGGGCCCTTAAAAGTAAGACCACCATTCTTGTACCCATCAGGGAAGCGAGACGCCGCTTACTTATCCGGTGGCTTCTCATTCCCACATCTGAGGTGTCCACAGGTGGGATTTTAATAAGAGTAAAAAGAAAAAAATTTTCATTTTCCACTATTTTTCGTTTATAATAATTTCATTATAACTATTTTTATTTTTACTTTTACGAATGATGAAATAAAAAAATACTCTTAATTTGATTCATAACTCAGATTAACAAGAGCACGTAATTGATTCACATATTAAAATTTCACAGAATTTTTAATAATGATGAAGTTTGTATCAGTTTTTTTGTTTTATTCATTATTTATTAATGAATAAAACAAAAAAATCTAGATATATTATTTGGAAGCATATATAGTATATAATATAAGCCGAGTGAAAATATGAAATTTAATAAATATTTTCGTTTAAAAGAAATTTTAGTATATTTCTTCGGTTCAGTAAACCATTATGCTTGTGACCGAGGAGTAAAAACACATGTATTGGAAATAATTTGTTTTATTATGTTTTACTTGTATATATGTACTGCTTTATTTATGTTTTGTTGCTTTAATTACTTCAGTTAAGGTTCACTCTGAATATCCTAAGTTTTTCCTCTACGACGCGTAGAGCTTCGGCTGTTAGGTGGGAAAAAGGGAAGTGAAATGGGGTGCTTTATCAATCTTGGCCAGATAACTCGAAAACGGCGCTTACAATCCTAAAAAGCTTGCTCTAAAAATTTGTAACGCATAACATTCTGCATAAAGTGAATATTAATGCAATATATTTTTCTGCAGTAGTATGAGTACTAGCTCTTATCATAGTTGCGGTGATTCTCCATTTCTAGAAAAATTCTTCATTCATCCAAAGGACGACGCATACAGTCAAAGAAGATTCCCTAAATGAAGCAAAAACATTTACTTTTGTTATGCTTACCTTATTTAGAGAGTTCTACATCTATAACTAATGATCGGATTGATAATATTTGTAGAAATGATATACAAAATATGCGCTAAACGATTCTGCAATAAAAAAAAATAGTACCAAAAGCGGCCTATGGAAGGCGCTTTTATAGAGAAGCGTACATAGAAATGAAACGGTATGCTGAAAAACATATTTATCTCGCAAAATAACAGCATTAAACATTTGAATGAGTCACTATATATTACTCTATATGTTTTCCGTTACAAATTTGTACCAATTGAAGTCAATGGGCAATATACTTAACCGCTAACCATAGATAATCACTATTGTTATTTTGCTCTTATGGTGTAATATTCTTTTTCCCTTCTTCTAAACTTACATCTATTCCACGATTCAACACATCACTTACGTAATCAGGTTGTTTACAACTAAATTGAAGGGTAGATCTAATTGTCGTGATGCGCATCGGGAACTACTAAAGCTTGAAGGAATTTTAAACAACTGCTTAATGAATAATATGGCAATGTCTTCAGTAACATGATCATAGATTGCTACGATCCTGTACCTTTTTAGATCTGTTTTTCAAATTTTTCTCTCTGCTTGTGTTAATATCGGCCCGCGTCATAACACCTTAGCTCCACGAAAATCACGAATAGCCACTATAAAATTACCAGGACTTTCCTAAAAAATCCACTTGACCATCATCGCATGCTCTCCTAAACTCAAAGCGGGTGTTACTAATAACATGATAGAAATTCACAGAGATTGGCAGATGTCGGCTGGTTTCCTGGTGTGTATGCAAAGCGTAGGGTTTCTCTGTGCATAAAGACTGAAATTAGAAAATAGGATTTGGACCACTTTTTAAATAACGAAAAGCTAAAATTAAAAAGTCTCATATCATTTTTTCATGTCTAATGTTTTTACCAATTAATTTAAAGCGAAAAGTACCCTCAAACTGACGCTATTGGTATTATATATATATATAACGTATTCGTGGTTGTAGTCGTTGAAAATAAACAGGCCGAGCAAATAACTACCTCTTACTTTATTATCAATAAGAGAGTGGTGGATATACGTCCATCTCCGTTTAGGTTACAAGCGAGAGTGAACAGCAAAATCCCTGTATTCTCTCGGATAAGGGAATAACATATTGACACGTGATCAAAGTGAAGGGAATATTGGGTATTTTTAATAAACTACGTAGGCGTTTCAGGGGAAAAGTCTGGTGCCAAACAGACGCCGTCATGATTTTCTGTGGGCACCTGAAAGCGATTAAATCTTCTTTTAGTAATAAATATGCCAAAAATGAGAGATTTAATATACTTCCAGAGCGGGAAATAGAACGAAACTGGAGTTTCAGAAAAGTGATTTTGGAATACATTAAGAGTTTAAAATATATAATATTAGAATTTGAAATAAAATTAAGTGAGATTATTACATATATATATATATTGCTGAATCATTTAGCGCATACTTTGAATAGTATGTCTACTAATTTTGGTTTCAATCTGATTATGACTTACAGTTGCAGAAAGCTCTGAATAGATAAACTTATTGCCTATGTGTATGTATATATATATATATATATATATATATACAGGGTGTTACCGAATTCGACCTACAAATTCAGAGGGGTGATAGTTGGCATAAAGAGGATGAAAAATAACTATTGAACATAGGGTCGCAAACGACGTTTAATCGGTGAAAATTACAAAAGTACAGGGTGTCCGAGATTTGTTGGACACTGTTCAAAAATTAATTTAAAAAACTAACAATATTTCAACTACGAATTTTTTTTAATGAAAGCTTATTTAAAAAAATTTCAGATAGGTAACACGCCGTTTTGGTGGTCCAGAGGGTCGTAAATTACTGAAAATCAAAAATTAGTTTAGAGCCATTATCTGCAAAAATATTGAAACTGGAAGAAAAATAAAAGCATGAAATTGTAGGGAATTTTACGCTCTTTAATTTGTTAATTCACATGTATTGTGAAAACTGAAGATTTTTCGAGATATTCAAGAAAAACTAAAAAAGGCACGAGAAAACACAGATTGGCTTCTGCTGATCGGTATGCTATCGATATATATATATATATATAGTAACATAAACCAAAATATAACCTGTTATATATGAACATACAAAAAAAATAAACAAGTCATATTGTGAGGTCCTGAAAAGCACCCGCAAATTTTCCCACGGAAAAAGTGACCGGGCCTCCCAGGTCGCTAGCAGAGAGCGGCCGGAGAAAAGGGCCGACAAAGCCTTCCCAGATTGCGTCATCCCGGAGGGTCTTCGTTTGAAATTCACCGCCATTTGACCTCGAGTGGACACACACGGAGCCAGGGAGATGCATGGCGTACGCCTAGCACCAATGCGATTGAGGAGTTAAAGACAGAGTTTTGTCATTGGGAGAAAGGGTCCCATCTCCTGCAAATGAGGAGCTGAACTTTTGACCCCGCCTAAAAAGGGCAGGTCCCAAGGAGGGTTTTTAATCTGGAACCCGAGAGGAATAGGGAGGATGATCGAGAGATCAAGATAGGGTTCGTTTGGAGAACCGGAGAATTAAATTCTCGTGACGGAGAATTTGGGAAAGCAGTTCTCAGGCTGAGAAGCTGCTGTACCGGGCCTTGCCCCGTTTAACCTAAGCCAACCCTTGGCTGCATATCGCTCGTCTCGAGTGAGAAGTTCTTAGGAACCCTTGATATAACCCGTGAGAGGTTATCTGCTAGAAATCTGAGCGGATTCTTCCCTCAGATCATTATTCCGGACTTCGGACTTATACTCGCCTAGAGTAGAACTTTTAGAACTTTTGCATTACCTCGAGTGAACTCGTGAAAATCTGCGAACTGTATTCCAGATTGATTTCGGACTTGTCTAATGCTATCTCGTCCTGAGTAAGCGGAGTTGTTTTAATTGATATTATTTTGTATAAATTGTAAAAATTCAATTAATCAAGAATTTTCATTAAAATATTAATATCTTAATATGGCTGTGTCGTCTGGTGAGTCCTTCATAGCTTAGTATCGCTGAGCTAAGACCCTACAATATCAAAAATGCATTTCAAAAACTAAAAGTTTATTAATTAAACAAAATTTAAGTTATGATCCTATAAACAAAAGTGCAATACACATGCAAAGAGCACATGTAAAACAATTCTATGATCTATATAAATCTTACAACTATTGAAAAAGTCAAAACCAAAATTTGGAGTTTTCAGCAATAAAATAGTAGCTCTACTTTGGAAGAGCATTAGCCAGGTTAAATTATGTATATATTAAAGTGCGTCTGCCTGTGCGTGTGTGTGACATGGAAGTTTAGCTCCCATGTGAGTTGATAAGCAGATTAAACACGCTGGTTCGATCTTTCAAATATGTAATGAAACACTTAGGTGAACGAAACAAACATTAAGACAGCACAACATAAAATAGAGAAGATAGACGTGAAGAATTTTAGGAGGGCGTTGGTAACCTGTACATCAAGTTAAGTTACATCGCAGGCACTTCTGGTTTAGACATCACTCAATCGCACACAGTCTGTCTCTAGCCAAAGCGGAATCAGTTCTGTGACGCTAGCTGGTGAGCGTTGCCAATCGTTGGTTTTAAACTACAACTCCAGACTGCATTCTCGACGGTGTGTGGGCCGAATCCCACAGCTATATATATATTTCTATTCTACATAGAAAAACTGCCAAATACACTGGTGTGCTAAAATTAAATAATATTTAGGAAAATGCGAGAAATTTGCAATTTATGCGAAAACTATGGTTTGAAATCAGTTCTGGAGAATCGTCTAACATACAATCGAGCATCATACACATTTTGCTGTGAAGATTCGGTCACGAGGGCAATTTGGGGTGGGGGGGCGTCCAGAAAGTGATAAAGACGGAAAGGAATTTAGACTCATTCCGTTTCACAGAAAGCTGATTACGAGATGAAATTTTCATCAATGGTTATGTTTGATGTGCATAATATTTACATCCATTTTCGTAAACATACCACAAATATTCTGGAAGATATAAAGGTTTCTTTGAAAAATCCCAAATTCTCCCGCGTGTTTTTACTTTCTCGTGTACAAAATATACAATGAAAAAGTATTGTAATCGTCAAAAAAATTCGTACTCGAGATTTTGATGAATCTTCACGTTTTAGACCTCCCTCAGTGGCGTAACTAGGGTGGGGCACGTGCCCTGGGCGCAACTGGTGATAAATGGTTCAAAAGTGTCATTCCTATTTTCAATCATCAAAGACGTAAGCTCACTATCTTTACATTGCTTTTAGTATTGAAAATTTGCATCATTTGTATGATGAAAATGCAGTGGTGTACCTACATAAAATGGCGCCCAGGGCAAATACCAAAATAGCGCCCCTCCCCGCCTTTTTTTTCAAAACTTCAATCCGAAGATCTCCCCCTCCCCCAGAAATTTTATGACAAGGAGTGCTAAGATTAAAATTGCAATCAAACTGAAATAATAATATATACAAAACATTTCTGAAATAATGAATTATATAGCAGTCTTCGGCGACCAGCTGTTTCACATACCAAATTAATTGTATTAATTTCGTAATGTCAAACAACTTCCATAGTAACATACTCAGAAGAAAACTGTTGCATCCATAAGCTGCAATGTCTATCAAGGCTAAATTCTCGGCGATAGAAACATATTTCGATATATCAGTGCCTTGGTTTGACAAAGTTCTAACTGCATCCGAGTAAGTTTTGAGAAAAACGAGTTTAAAGTTTTTACCGTTTACAACTTTTTTATTTATGGTCTAATTTAATTAATATTTTAATAATTACATTAAAAGTCTTTTATTTAGAAGTTCCCTACTTTATTTCTAAAAAATTATATTTCATTCTTTTGTTTTCGAACACAGCAAAATGCAGTTAGAACCTTATTCAAAACAGAAATAGCTTTCATAAAAGAGACATGGTTCTAACTGCAAATAGAACTTTGTCAAAGTAACACTTTTATTACATAAATTACAATGGTGTGATACAAAATTCTAACTCGATGCGAAATTTAATGGAAAAAATAAAATAACATTTTGTATCATGATAAATGGAAAGGCACTGTTTAGTAGGTTTATTAAAAATGTAATATAGCATTTTAATATTCTCTAACCTGTATAGGCATGAAAGGAAATGCTGTTTTTATATTTTACTTTTTTTGATAACTTACTTCTTTTGCAGCCTTTTGAACCTTAGATGTTACTTGGAACATTTTCAAATTGCAGCTTTCTTATGTCTTTTTCTGTTAATATGTTTTTCGGGCCTCTTTTAGATGTTTCAACAAACTTGATATTTGCAGAATTTTCAGGTTCCAATTTGCCGTGGGATGTTTTGAAATTCACCGGGTTCTCGAACATTTTAAAATTGCCACACTATTGAATGGCACAATTTTATAATTTAAGAGCTTTGCTGTTTCTTGAAAATCTTTAAAGTCATCAGGCCGCATTTGAATGATACGATATGGGTGTCTTGGATTGAGTTGTTTTAAAATTCTAATTAATCAAATTGGAGAATAGAAGTCAATTTTATCCATGGCTTTTTCAATGTTGCTGTGAACGCTATCAACTTCTTGGACGCATGAATGTCCTGGTAAAGAGTACTTCAGAATTACTGATTTTACTTGAGGATTATCCTTGAGAAAATGTAGAACTGAGTTCGAAATGATTGAATTTCGGTTTTGTGGAACACGTGAATCCGACCATGTTATCAACTCGTTTATGTCATTTTTCTCAGTTAGTACAGTCAGTATTTTGTGAAAACCACTAGCAATATCATTACCAGCGCGGCCAGATAAATTTTCACTCCACAATGCACAATATACTTGTTTAGTAGGCGTGTAGCACGCAGTCAAGTTGTAGACGTTTAATTTTCTCAGGTAAAATAAAGAACTTATATTAACATGTGGAACCGATATTACATTTTGTAAGTCAAATAGCAATACAGGCAAATCTTTGTTTTTCTTCTCCTCATTCCTAACTTCTCGCATGTTCATTTTTGACGTTTGATACACATCATACTCATATTTAATGTCATCCGTCAGTGTTTGAGTTTGTTTCACCACTTTGAATTTCTCCCAAAGGTCACATCTGTCGCTTTTTGGGGAGTGAAATCCAAAGTTATACTACGTGAAAAAATTCTGTTGTACATTGATTTTCTAACTGCAGTTATTTTTTCAGAGCATCACAGTTGGAGGTACAATTCATACATTTTCCCAATACTAGGTTGAGAACCCAGATATTCTCTTTTTGTATGATCCCTGCAGTAATGGGACTCCACTACGGAGAAGTATTTTATGTGTTCTCTTATTAAAACTGGGTCTCCTTTGGGTACTATTCAACTATTTCCGTTCTTTAATCTTTGGTATTGGGTTGATGTGTTGGTTTATACATTTTTAGATGAATGTGCAATGTATACTGGCTTTTGAGATATAGATAATGTTCCTAAGTAGAAAGACTTGCATACCTGTACTTTCTCTCCCTTCACAAAAAAAGTACTTAAAGAAAAACTTCCTTCTGGACGACTTAATTTTTCTTTTTTTTTTCTTCTCATTATCTGCTTCGTCTTCATCTTCCATCCAATCATCATCTTCCGCTTCGACTCGTTGTTCCGTTCTCAATCTCTTTGGTTTTTCCGTTAAAAATCAACACCTTGTGCTAATAAGAAAGTGCTTTTTTCCTGTAGTTGTGCCTAAGGGATAATATGAATCATGAATATCTGAGCGCTCTGTGTCTGAAATAGTTTCCCCACACTTAAATTTACATTACAAATTACAGTTTTTCAATGTTTTCACTTTCAATGTTTCTGGCACATTTTTTCCCTTTTGCTTATGTAAGATTTGCCTGTTTGGCGAGCTATTTTCCTTGCATTACACTTCCATTTCATAGGATTAGCCACAATTTTCCTAGCTTTCTTTGGGGTTTGGTCACGTTCTTGTATTCTAAAAATAATAAAAAAATCATTAATATCGAGTTTGAAACAAATCTTTTACGGTAGGGCACATATTATATAGTCCAAAGGGGATTTTATTCTTAAGTCAAAAAATGTTCCCCTTTTCAGATGAAAGAAATAATAGAAACTAACACCATATTATGGTCAAATATTTACAAATAAAAATAAACTTAAATTATAAATTAAAAATTTAGTGACCAGAGTAATTTTACCTTTATGAAAGTTTATTTTTTGTTTTTTTCTCTTTTATTCATTTTTTCTCTTAAAAGCCTTAGGCCTAGGCTATTCCAGACGGCACATCAAACATTTACAACAATATAAAGTTGAAATAAATCACAAAACTAAACTTACTCATTAATCTCTGCGTTTAGAACATCAATTTGTTCTTTTTCTTCGATTCCGGCTGAAGTTTCATTATAATTTATATTAGTTTCATTCGGCTCATTTGGCTTGGGTAATGGCACTTCTTTAAGCGTTAAACGCCTTTTCTTCTTCCTCCAGTTCCCAAAAAAGAAAAAAGAAGGTTAGCTGGTAATAAAGGGCGTGGTTAGAAATAGTACGTTAACAGTGTAGCTTTATATTATAGTTTATGCAATATAATATGAGTAAATATTATTCTCCTTAAAAATACCGTATTACAAAATAATTAAATATTACACAAAAGATACTTACTTCAAACTCTGAATGAAACTGTCATCGCTGCTCTCACTTGATGTGGAATTGACGATATCAATTTCATTGCCTGTGTCATTGAATAAATCAGGCAATCTTTCTAGATCGGCCAACTTATTTTTCATGTTGCTATGTCAATGAATTTAACTTTGTTCTATTTAAAACACTACACAAAACTTTATAATGAATGCAAATCCTCGACAGTGCTCAAACAAACAATCATAGCCTGCTAGACTAATAATACAACTGATTAGTGGTCAAAATAAAAGCAGATAAAACCTTCTCAAGGAAGAAAAGCAGTTAGAACTTTGTCAAACTGAAAAGTATAAATATCGTCTGCAGTGATAGAACCATGGTACACTAGTAGTTCGTTTATTTACCACTAGAATTCAACTAGGGTCAGTTCATTTTATAGATCTAACTTAGTATAATAGTATAAACTCATAACTCAATAGTATAAACTCAATTTCTGCGAAAATGTCAGTTAGAACCTTGTCAAACCAACGGAGCGATATATATTGTCACGGTTTAGCTGGATACTCAATAGCCGAATGGTTAGGGCGCTGCTCTGCAATGGCAAGAGCCTCGGGCTCGAGTCCCTGGACTTTTATGTTTACAATTATTATTTCTATTATTTATGTAAATTTCATTTATGTAAATTACCCCCTGGTGGAGTGTTCAAGAACCACCAGGTATATAAAATGACCACAGCTGAATAAGTCTTCAGCTGTGGTGCTGTCCGTGTAGAGTACTACGGCCTAACAAATCTTTCTGTTAATTACATTGTATCGAAAGTTCATTTCTACATGACATCTTGGTGGAGGCGCCGGGTAACCTCAACCATTTGAAACGGATATCAGAATAAGCCGAAGACTCCGAGGGCTAGTTCTGAAATACGGGTTGCTGCCAAGCAGAGTCCAAACTGCGAAAATAATGGTAGAAGGCGATACAGAAGCTAAAGCGACACCCCATCGACTTTATGTAACTTACCAGCTACCACGGGAACCATGTTCCTTCTCTGGCTTAAATACTGAGGATGCAGAAAAAAGGAAGAATGACTACGAGAGGATCGCCAACTACAACCATTGGGACGATTCGGTACGTCTGGCGAATGTTGTGTTCTATCTAAGTAGAACCGCAAGGTTGTGGTTTGTCAACAACGAGAATCAATTCAAAAATTGATCAGACATCGAAAGACTTTTTGAGGAGACTTTTGGAAGGCCTGAAGATCTAAAAAGTTTTGCCGAGGGACTATTAAGGATTAGGGCTCAACGCCCTGGTGAAACGTACGAGTCTAGCGTTCAGGTCATACTGTCACTATGCAGGCGGGTAGATAAAAGTATGACAGAGGACAGATCGTATCTCATAAATGGGGTGGCTGAAGACTTGTACCAGGTACTGATCAACAGAGAGGTCTGAACGTTACATCAGTTTGTGACGTGTTGCCGTCAAGTGGATGCCATGAGTAAAAGACGCGTCGTTAAGCCACGATATGAAAGGCTACCAAATGGCACTCCCATCTCTGCTGCAAATGAAGAGGATTTGAGCGACCTTATTCGTATGATCGTTAGAGAAGAAATCCAGAAAGTCCTGTCGCGAATTGCAACGTGTACAGATGACGGACCAGACGACTTGGAATCGATAATCCGAGGAGAAGTACGAAGCACTTTGGCCCCACTCACCCGAGACGAACCTTCACCTTACAGAACTGAAAGAAGGACTGATCAAAGTTTCTGGCGACCCAGACAAAGACTTAAACAAGACGGTAGACGACGAAATCAACAATATGCCGAGAGGACGAGAGAAGGAGGGAGAAATGTCACGGTCTAGCTGAATACTTAATAGCCGAATGGTTAGGGCTCTGCAATGCCAAGACACTCGGGCTCGGGTCGCAGGTCTTTTATGTTTACAATTATTATTTCCATTATTTAATTTATATGCAAAATATCATTTATGTAAATTACCCCTGGTGGAGTGTTCTAGAACATTCCACCAGGTATATAAAATGACCACAGCTGAATAAGTCTTCAGCTGTGGTGCTGTCCGTGTAGAGTACTACGGCCTAATAAATCTTTTTGTTAATTACATTGTATAGCAAGTTCATTTCTACGTCATAATATAAAAAATTTTTAGCCATCAAAGTCGCATACGATTCTGATGGTTATTGCAACAATTGTTTTTATTAAGAGATTAGGAATTTTATATTTAACTAGTTATATCGCTTAAATGAATAATATAAATCAATAACTACAGATATTTAACTCTTAAAATAAGGAAAATTGATATTTTCTTATGAAATACAGAGTTAAAAATATCTAAAGCTTGAGAAATTATGAAAATCTCCGAAATACTTCATGTACACTTAATAAATATCGCATGATAAATCTAATCCCGAAAAACAATTGCCTTTTGCTTAAAATCAAAAACGTATAGAGGTAGAGAGAGAGAAAAAGAGACTTGCTGTCCT
Organism: Araneus ventricosus; assembly: GCA_013235015.1. NCBI lineage: Eukaryota > Metazoa > Arthropoda > Arachnida > Araneae > Araneidae > Araneus > Araneus ventricosus. The sequence continues at coordinate 20,336 of BGPR01008308.1, read as the reverse complement.
TTCATAGCTGAAGAATAAAGTAAACTTTTAAATTAAAAATTTATCTCAGATATAATGACCCTTTTCAATAACAGAAAATAAATAATTTAAAGATTTAATGAAATAGATTTGTCTTAAATTTTAATATTAAAATTAACTGGTGCAAATTATATTTAAAAATATTTTTAATAATTTATAAACATTTTTAAAAATTTTCGCAACTAAATATGTATAATTGAGATGAAAATTTTGGAATTTTAAGATGGTATAAAATTTATTTTTGTGGGATACTATTTTCAGAAGTATCTCAAAAAAAACCATTGGAATTTAGGTTAGTTTTCAATTAATTAAAATTCTAATTAAAGTTTGTTTTTAAAAAATCATTTGGGCATTCTCACTCTCCAAAATATATTCGGGTCAAATTTGGTAACTTTAAGTCAAACGGCCTGCCCTGTAATGCGCAAACATACTTTACACAATCGCTTTTAGTATTATTAGAGATAACTGCACAATGATTCGGCTCTTTCATCTAAAAGGCATCAAAAGAATATATCACAAAGTTTTTTGGAAAAAAATGAAATAGCTCCTCGAATTTTTTAATCAAATTTTGCTAAATTTTCTGAGAAAATTTCATACGTTATTACTTTAACCACTTAAAAAGGGTTTAAATAAGAAATTCGAACAGTTCCCAGCTAAAAAAATCTGCAGACAAAATTTTTTTGAAGATATCTTAAAGATTTCTGCAGATTTTTTGAAGACAGAAAAAATCTGCATTTTTTCTTCAATTTAATCTGCAGAAAATTTTCTTATTATATTTTTCTCTAAATATTCTGCAGATTTTTTGGAGACAGAAAAAGTCTGCACTTTTTCTTCAATTTAATCTGCAGAAAATCTGCAGAAAATTTTCTTATTATATTTTTCTCTAAAGATTCTGCAGATTTTTGTAAGATAGCCAAAAATCTGCATTTTTTTTTCTTCAATTTAATCTGCATAAAATCTGCAAAAAAATTCTTTATATTTTTTTTCTTTAAATTTTCTGTAGATTTTTTAAGACTTTGCATTTTGTCTTCAATTCAATTTTCAATTATTTAGCAGATTTTCACAAAATCATTAAACTTGACCAATATCTGTTGATTTTTTGAAGATTTAACTGCAATTTCATAATATCGGCATTTCTCTAAATACATATTTTTCACCATATTCTCTAATATTGCAGCTTTATTTTCCAAAGGATGTAAAACAAAATTAGAATGTAATTATCATTATTGTTTAATTCTACAGCAGACAGGAGTTTCAAAAAATTTTCATAATCCAAAATTGTCTTAGGCACTAAATTTTTTAAATATGCCAGTGAAAAAATGAATTCTAAATTAATCTTTAAAATAAATATTTGAGGTTTTACCATTTTAAACTTTTACCCCATAATTCAATTAATTTCCAATTAGTTTTCCAACTGTCTTTCTAACTAGCTATTTTCCTTCAAAAACAAGGGAAAAGTGGAGTTTGCGCCCTTTGGAGGGAAAGAAGGCTTACCGGAAAGATAGAAGGTAAAAACGAATTTATTGAAACAGAGAATCTAAATTATTGAACAAAAATATTACTAATTTCATCTGTTACTCATCTCTACAACTTTGAAACACATATTCTGACCTTGGTTGATTTTTACACCACTAGATGGCGCCACGAGAGCTATGGCGACGTTAAAACTTAAATAGATTAATTTATCCCGTCTCGTGATTTACGGCGCAGCTTAGTGGTTAGCGCGCCTGCCAGCCAACTATAGGAACGGGGGTTCGTATCCCGGACAAGATGAAATTGGAGTTTTGTCACAATCTCAATCGGCATCGTACAAGTAAGTTAAATTAATAATTCAATTAATTGAAATTATAATTAAACTTTGACTGTAGAAAAATCTGCCGAAAATCTGAAGGTATTTGGAACAGATTTTTTTTCAGATATTTTACATTTTTTTTCTGAAGAAAATCTGAAGAAAACACGTTCCAAATACCTTCAGATTTTCTGCAGATTTTTTTTGGCTGGGTTATTTGTGTGAAAATTTTGTTACTTTAAAAAAATATATAACAAATATGCATTCCATCGATCTCGCATTTAAAACTTTAAGATAAAATGTATACAAATAACTTAATCCACTGAAAAAATCCCACAAATACGAATAATAATGAAAAAATTATATGTTACTTTTTATCCCTAGAGACTCAGATTGGAATAG
>BGPR01008308.1:0-18117 GCA_013235015.1 Araneus ventricosus | reverse complement strand
CCCTTGCCCCCACTGAGAACAAAAATCTTTGAAAAGGACCCTAACGAGCTTTCTCAGAAGGGGCTTTGGTAATCAGATCTTTGTAATTTAAAACTGTTTGTTATTTTGTTTTGAGAAACTTAGCGTGAGTTGGTTCCCAGGCTGTAAAAAGGCCTTCATGTTTTCCTATACTTGATTGGAACCACTTTAATTCTTAAGAATCAGGGGAATAAGAGTTTAAAAAGCGCTCTTTTCTCTTATATGTAAATAATTTATTCCTCAATTTTGCGCCCCTGGTAATGGCGCCCAGGGCACTTGCCCTACCTGCCCCACCCTTGTTATGCCACTGTGAAAATGGGATAGCGTTTATTTTAAATTTTATTCAAACGCAAACAAGGAACAGCAACAAAAAAAATACTGCGAGAGAGAGAGAAAAGACCGCATAAAGTTTTGTAATTGCTGATAAAAATTATCAATTCGCATTGACGTTGAAATCAAGATTAATGAAAGCTATTTTTTAATAATTAACGAGAAAAAATACATAAAGAAAAGAAATTCAATTCCTGCCGTAATGTGAAGCGTTTTCTTTCCACGCTGAGTTACGTTATTGTCACCAATTAATTTTACTGTTAAGAAAACATATTAAAATTTGCCTTGAATATCAAATCATTAAACTACTAATACTCAACATAAAATAATTATTTAAATATCTAAATATGGCAAACATTTTTTTTTATTTGTAATCCTTATGTTAAGTACACGTACAAACATTTTAGTACTAAAATATTGTAATTATAAACACTTTTGCTTCATTAAAAGCCAGAAACGTTAATTTATAACATTACGGATACCCTAAAGCCTTCAAAATTTTTCAGAAATAATGTATCGTTTTTTTATGCATATAAATCTCTACTAAAATAATAAAGAAATGCAATTTTACATGTCATATATTGTTACAATCATGGAAAGTCGCTTCCCAGCAATGCAAGTCTTATGGTTGGGAAGAGAGTTTTACAAGGTGAAGCATGGAGTGACCTCAGCGACTCTTATGGCACGCATGACCTTGGCGACAAATAGATGATTCCCGAAAATGCAACCCTTTTCTCGATATTTCTACTAGAAAAAGAATACGCGAGAAAACACCATGTGACGTCACGGCCTGTCGGAGAGAATATTTAAGGACGGTACCTAGTTTAGCAGAGCGTCTTTGATCGACTGGGATCACCTTGGAGCGCGAATGCCTTTGGAGTTCCACCCACAGTGCGAGCTGGTGAGCTGAGCGCTATTGAAGGTACAGTTATGGTCTACTAGTCATTAGTTATTTGCTGACTGTTTGTGTTGTTAGATAACAAAGTGCTGAACTGTTATTACCTGCGAATTGTTGTCTGTTTACATTGGTAATCTGTGCAAGAACTATTGTTTCCTGTACCTGTGCTACGTGTTTTCCTGCATATTTGTAAATAAATCTTCGTTCTCCATTATCCTGCGTGTTGGACTGTTTACACCATATACCTACAGTAAGACTTTGTGCAACAATATAAATCAATAACGTTGTAATTTTAATTCATATTTGAATCGGCCCTTTTTTACGTCTGAAATAACGTATTCCCTAATTTCATGCAACGGATTTCAACTTTGCCATAAGGTGCTAGATAAAACATTATTAAACTTTATTAGTTGCAAATTTTTATTAATATATTTAAAGATATGCATGAAATTATATTATGAATATTATTAAATAAATTAGTCACTAAAGCTTTTTTGTTATGATTTTATCTGTATTAGCAAAATATTTATTTCAATGTTTAGAGTTTTTATAAACTATCTATGGGCAAAAAGTAATTTTTACTCGTATATGTGAGGGTTTTTTTTCCCAATTGATTAAGAGATTTATACACATTTTATACTATTTTTCAAATACGAGATAAATGGAATGCACCTTTTATTTATATTTTTTAATATATCAAAAGTTTCTTACAAATACTTTTATTTTCTTATTTCAGCCATATTTAAATGATTAGAGTTAGAATGCATCAATATTTTAAATTTGTAAATCCTATCGACTCACAAATTTTTTATATATTAATTTTTAAGTTTATTTTCACTCCCTGACATAAAGTTTCCGAAAAGAAAATGAGGAACACCTTTCAAAAAAAGAGGGGGCGCAGTTTCGGTTTTTGCCCTGGGCGCCATTTTGTGTAGGTACGTCACCGACCTCCCCTAGTCCGAAAAACACAATTTTGGAATTATGTCTGTCTGTCAGTGAACACGATAACTCAAAAACGGTTAGAGCTAGAGGGACGAAATTTGGTATATTTGCTTTACCCAAAATTAGTAAATTTCTATCAAATTTTGACGAAATCCGTCCACGGGAAGTCTGCCTGTCTATCTGCAACTCAAAAACTTAAATAGCTAATACTAATATAAAATTTGACGCACAGTTTTATCATCAGGAATTTAGGTCCGTATCAAATTTTGGACTAAATCCGTCGAAGGGTTGACTGTCTGTCGGTCTGTATAATCGCATGCTTGTGGACATGATAACTCCTAAACGCAATGACTTAGATGAATAAAATTTAGCATGTTGTCTTTTAATCTTAATTCTAGATTTGTGTCCAATTTTGGTTTCAATCGGTAGAAAAAAAGGCGTTCAAATTGCATATTCGGTTTTTTCACCATTCTACGATGCAAAAAAGGCGCTACCACTTGGCGCGTTTTCCCCCACTTGTGTTAGGGAATGGCGTGTGTTACTGCCGCTTGGAGTATTTTTCCACACCCGTGTTAGGGAGTATACGAGAAAGTTTATGGGAGACCACTCCCGCTGGTTTGCTTATAACATGCAGTTTTCATTCAAATTATACGAAACTTACAGAACACTCGACAATAGATTACAGAAGTATTGTATTAAAATTTGAAGTAAATTCGTTGAATATCAGAAAAAATATTAATATTTGTACTGAATAATTTTTTACTGCGCATGTGAGAGGCAGAGCGTAATTTTTCTTTTATCGCTCCAAAGCCAGATATATAGAGCAACTTATATAAAAATTCCAGATGAATACCGTCCGTGAGGTGAATTTAAATTTATCTTTGAGAGGAGCTAAGTGAAGAGGGTTCTTGCACAAACTAATATTTTCGAAACTTGAATTTCGTATGATTTAAATGCAGTTTAAATAATGTACACTAATAATGCAATTTATGTAAGTATACATGGGCATTCAGGATATTAAACTTTCCTAAAATTCAATATTACTGTTTCAAGTTTCGAAAATATATATTTCAGAGTTTTTTTAAAAGAAAATACAAAATAACATAAAAATACAAGAAAAAATGTGTGAAAAGGAGAAAATTATTTCTGCATTCCCGCAAAAGCTGCGTCAGCAAGAAAAGCAATACAGCGAGCGGTTTGCCATATTTATTCCATTTGTACGATTTTTTTTTATTATCTTTTTAATTTCTTTTTGTTTCTTGTTTGCATTTTTATATATCTATGCATATAAAGGTGAGTACTTTTGCATGCAAACTTTATTTAGACAATTTCTTTGATTGTATCCGCCGTCTGTTGGAAGAATGAAGAATTTTTTGAAAATTGGAAAATCATTGTAATTCTGATAAGAGTTTGTAATCATACTACTGCTATAAGTAGAGTTGGTATTCATTCTACGCAGAATTTTGTTTTCTACAACTATTGTTCAGGCATTTTTAGGATTGAATGTGAAGTTTTCGAGAAATCTAGGAAAAACTGACAAAACATCCCACTTCGCTTCACTTTTTCCTCTTAGCAGCCGAAGCTCACCTCGCTGGAGGAGAGAAACTTGGAATAGTCATACTTGATCGTAAATTAAGTGGTTAAAGCAATAAAACCCTAGTCATGAATTATTTCCGGTTACTGGCCTATGAAGGTCGGACGAATAACTGACAAAGCCAAGCGTGGACGACTTTTCCGTTTTGTTTACTTAAATTAAATACCTTGACTTTATTTGCATGGCTTTTGGACTTCCGCTTTGAAGATTCCATTGACTTAGCATTACACCGGAATTACGTAGCTTTAATGTTTTTAAACAAAACAGAAAACGAATCCATAGCAATCGTTGCTATGGACGAGTTTTCTGCTTTGTTAGTTTACATTTTGGACTAGGTAATTCTGGTGTAATGCTAAGCCAATGGAATCTTCAAAGTGGAAGTCCAACATCCCAGCAGATAAAGTCAAGGTTTTTAATGTAATTAAACAAACCAGAAAACTCGTCCATGATCAAATATTCATAGCTCATAAAAACTTCACGAATTTTTCTGTTTGATTCTACTCCAAATCTTATTCTTTATTTATAAATTTTTCAACATCCTTCATGATTCTGTAATTGGATGAAAGATTCACATCGCAGGGAATGATTATAGTGCGATCAAAACTCAATACTATTATTACTTTTCCTAGTGGTGAAAAATTAAACTATCTGAACAATGTGTATTTGCCGTTGTTAACACTGTTCGAGTCAAACTTGATCTATTCTCTCCCGGCGTGAATTGCGAAACGTAAACGTTGTCACTTCTGAAGTTAATTTGTTTCAGTGTTCCACGTGTATTAATTAAAATGCTGTATTATTCAGTTGCAATTTTCGTCATTTCCCTAGTGTTTCCTGCTCTAGGTAAGGTATATTACAATTTTCTATGAAATTTTAAATGGAAAGATGTCTTATCAAATAATTTAAATACCTGATCAAAATTTTGATAATTTTTATTCGTCATTGCAGATTTTCTTCGATCGTTTATCATTCGAGTGTATCACAATAGATATTGTATGCATAAGAATAAACTCCTTTTCATCATATGAAGATTGTTCGGTTATATTTTAACATGTAGGTCATGTTGCTTAAAATTCCCACTTTTCTGTGGATTGAAGTATACTCAATGGTGTTTAGAAGCCTGTTTGCGAGTCTAATGCAGCTGAGAATAATTAAAAAACAATTGCTGCGATGCATAGCGACATATTTTGAACCACAAAAGATGAATATGGGTTTAAGTAGGTTATGCAATTCAAATCCATCAATAAATATTGCCTCTAATGAAAATGGACATATCATTCTTTCTTCTGTTTAATTATTTATTTAAGTGAAAATGCACCTTGCAGAAAAAAGTTTTCCATTTACAGGTGCATGACACAAAATGATCATCAAACACACAAAGAATAAAAACTGTTATCAGTGAATCTTAAAAACATTAAAAATTCGGTTGAAATCTAGAAGTTGGGACACAGCGTAGTTAAAATCGCGCCAAGTCGCCAAGCTAAAGATAAACAAATGTGCATCGGTCACAGTTAAAGGTTAATCGTTTCATGCTGACTCGTTTTGAACCCCCATGCGTTTGTGGTTTGTCGTTGCACTAGCTCCGAGTTTCATCTTTTTGAATCCATTGCGTTTGTGGTTTGTCGTTGCACTTTCTCCCGTTTCAAATGCAGAATTTTAACAATGCTCCCTATCCTTGCGACATCTAAAGTGGGAACCGGGCAGATTTTTTTAACTTAAAAAAACATCAGCGACTTCGCTTTCAGCAAGGTGGGAATCTAGTAGCTTCGTTTTTTCATTGAATATAATCATAGTAAAGATATGAAAGGAGAAACAAGATATATCAACGATTAGAAAGAAATAAAAAAAAAAGGAATAGAAGAGAGTTAATAAACTTACTATGCTCTTTTAATCTTTGAGACCTAATTTCATCAATTCATAAAAGAAAAAAAATATTCCACTCGCCTTTCATCCATTCAGCTGGGCTATAATATTTTTGCCCATCCCATTCACCAGACATCCATTCTTGTATATTCATCGACATACCTAACCACCGAAGGAACCTTAAAAACAATCACAAAAGTCCACCACCCAGGCGAAGACAGCATTCCAAATGATAAATTCCCGAATAGGAGCAAGCGAGTTCAAGAATTCCATGCAAACGATTTTTATTAATTTCTTGTGGCAATAAAAATAATTCTTTTTATGTGATCCGAAAACGATAAAATAACTAAATGAATAAAAACTAGAATTATAAAGTTCTTTAAAGTCATTTTTAATTATTACAAAATATCTTAATAAAAGATTTAATTAAACATGTTATAAATATTTTCATTATAAGTTTTTAAAAAATCCGCGTTCATTGTACACAACTGAACAACGCGAAACAGAAAGATCAAATAACTAAATCAATAAAAAACTAGAAATATAAATTTCTTGAAAGCCATTTTTAATTATTTGAAAATATCTTAATAAAAGATATTTTATTATTTAATTAAACGTGTATTAAATATTTATTATAAGCTTTTTCAATCCGCGTAGTATGTACACAACTCAACAACGCGAAACACTAGCCATGACGTCAGCGATCTTGCCGATGGGTTGCCAATGGAACTATTGCACTTGATTCCACGGGTAACCATATTGGCGACAAAAGCGCGTGTGTCCCAACTTCTAGATACCTACCAAAAATTCTACACAGTCTTCTTAAAAACATGTTAAGAATTTAATAGTTGTAGGGTAGATGTTCTGTTTTTGTCCACATTAAGAGAAAATTTGAAATGGAAATTTCACAGTGGATGACTGTTTAAAGCATATTAAATCATACTTGTACTATTCTTTAGCAAATTTTATTGGCTTTCTGCTAGTTATAAAATTTTTATGAAGAATATTTTAGATTTTGAGTTATAAATTTTTAAATAAACTGTAACCCAATTTACACCAGTTTTGGCCACACTAATATTACATTTTTAAAACATTTTAATGAATTTTAAGCAAGAATAAATCATTTTTATGTATTTTAGTGCATTATTTTCTGTTATTTTAAATGTGATTTTTTATGACTTTATAAAGATATGGGCCCAACCAAAGTGTATGGTACGGCGCCAAACTTGAATTATTTTGGCGAAAAACCGATACATTTGGTAACCCAATGGCGGACGGTAACATGGTAAATGTGGTAACATGGCAGATGTTTGGCAAGTTTTTCATGATTTAGTGAGAGATGGACCATACACTTTGGTTTTACCAAGATATGTAATAAAATTTACCTAAGCTGATTTTAGCTGTAGATTTCAGTTTTTAAAAAAAGAAACAGGAATGCAGAAAATAATTTAATTTGGTTGATAAAATACAAACTGTATATACTCGCATAACTTTTTTTTAATAAAATATTAAACAAAAAATGGGGCGAAGAATAAACTGGCATTGCAAAAGTATAGATTTTTTAAAAACTCTTACAAATCAAGAATTTGCATTATTATACTCACTAACAATATCCACAAATATGTATTTTTATAATTTTTTATTGCAACATTAATCAAGTTCATCAGAATCATTTTTAAAATTAGAGCAATCCATGCATATAAAAAAAAAATTCCTCATCACTCGAGTCAGGTTCCTCAAGTTGAAATTTTCTAACATAAATGCAAGGTAAGCATTCAAAATTTAGATGTTTTTGACATTCCATTTTGAATGGCCTTAACTGCATTACTAAGTTGAAATGGTTAGCAACATTTTTTTTTTTTTTTGGAAATGTTACCCGTCTTATTTTTAATTGGAGCCATTACTATGTAAAGTGAAAACAAACTAAATTGGTTACTTTTATTTCAGAAACAAAGCTATATCAGTTACTTTTCATTTTAGAAACAAAACTAAATTGATTTTATTTCATCCAGATATTCTTAAATTTATGTAATGGCTAAAAACACAATGAAGTTATGTGGCTAAAACTGGAAAATGTGGTGTTCCACTTTTGGCCACCTGCATGGCCAAAACTGTAACATATAGTAAATTTAAAGTACCAGTTTTGGCCACCACCCATTTAATCTTAAAAATAATTAATTTTGATATGAAATCAGAATAAAAAGAAAGCTTACCTCATAAATCCCAAGGGTAATCAGTTTTAGATTAATCATCTAATTCTTAGAGCTTGATCGTGAAAAACTACAAATACTTGTTCCTTAACAAAAACCATAACCGTTGTGAGTATATATAATACATGATCATGCATTTAATTTGTTGACAGGTCACATGTTTGAGAAAAATGAACCAATCAGATTGAAAATAGTAAAATAAGGATTGTTTAAAGTATTGGAATGCTTATTAGTTAATTCAAAATTACTGGTTAATTATTGGAAAAACAGATCCAATGTGGCCAAAAGTGGAGCATCTACCATATGCATTCATATAAAAACATTAAAAAGCTTTGTCTTTAATGAAAATATGCACTTATTTTTTTGGTTTAATCAACAGTTTTATTTAAGAGAAAATGTACACTACAGGAATATTTCCAGTTAGAGAGTGCATGACACAAAATGAACATCAAACACACAAAGAATAAAAGCTGTAATCAGTGAACATTAAAAATAGTATTAGGACTTAAAAAGTTGAATACATTTAATCTTAAAAACATTATAAAATACATCGGGGATTTCCAAGTTGTAAGCACTTAATCTTAAAAACACCAAAGGATATACAGTACAACTTAGAAAATCCGGACTGCTCGAGGATTTGGAAGGTCTGGATTTTAGATATCTTACTTAAACCAATAAATATGTCAAAGTTCTGATGTCACCATGTAGGTAAGTTACATCACAATTATGCACGCATGTGCAAACATCTTCAGAACAGACAAAAGCAAATGGTTGCCTTGGTAACGTCTCTGACGTTCGCACAACCAATCGAGACGTATGCTGATCTACACGTTGATGTCAATTGTAACAACTCCATATAAAAACACGTTTTAAACAATAAAGAAACATAAATGATACAAAGACAAAAAAAAAAAATAGTTTAAAATGAATAGAATGACTGGAATTTCCGCATCTTACTCAAGCGTTCTAGTTTAAAATTTATTTAGCTAATTTTTTTTTTTTTCTCGTCCCGAGTTGAAAAAAATCGTCCGGTTTTCAGAGGTTTCTGGATTTTCAAGGTCGGATTGTATTAAAAATATTAAGTTTCTCAGAAAACTTGTTAAAACATTTTATATAACTAGAATTTATCTACATAATAAAATTTGACAAACACAATCTGAAATAAGTTGTAGAATGTAAAAGATCTGGCAGATATACTTTAAAATGTATGCAGCTTAGTATATTGCCACAATCAATCGTATTGATGACTTTGTGAAAAGCAGAACTGAAGGAAGATCTCTTCTAGATTTCAAACTGGGAATGTCAGAGATAAAGGTATATCCTGTAAATAAAAATGATTATCCCTATAAAAAAAACAAATATTGCATAAATTTAGTTTGTACTTGCTCAATTTTATTTTTATAGTAAGGACACCAAATAACACTGCAAATTTAATATTAGATTAGACAGCACTAAAATATAGAACCTTCAAAGCCAGCTTATTAGAAAATCTTGTTTTATGTTTGAGAAATCCAAGTTTTTTTTATATGTCTTTAAGACATGCTATCAATATGTTATGAAAAATCGAGTTTTATATAAAAAAAAATAATACTAAGTTCCAGTGGTGTGTATTCAACCAAAGCAAGTGAAGCAGTTAGCTTCCTCAGAGAAGTGTAGTTATGTGTTCCACTTTCTTATCTCTCGGAAACTTTCCGAGAAGGCGCAATTCTGTTTCGTTTGTTACTACAGGCAACCTCCCTACCACCTGAATTGACAGAACATACTTCATATTGAACTCTGTTGGCCTTTATGTAGAAGCATGTGTGTTTAAGTGGTTTACTTTTTTTATTTGTTGTTTATTTAAATTTTTTTATTGATTGTCAAATTTGTTCCATTTTTACATGTTGCATTGTTTTGGAGAATGTATTTAACCAGTGTGTGTTGTTTTTTTATTTATATATGTATGTACATTTGGATTCTTTTTCTTCTCTTTTACTCAACATTTTGTATGTAAGATCCCATTTGTTAAGTTCACTCATTTCCACCCATGAATGGTGCAATCTATCAAAGAAAAAAATATATTGTAGAATGATAGTTCAGCAATAATTTTGGTGTTGCATTTTCTAGCTTGTATGCTGTATAAACAACTCCACCCATTGAAATTTTATTTAAAAAAATTTTTAAATATTTCTTCCTATTTTCTCTCGTGGATATTTAAAATAAGAATTTAATAATGCCTCAAACTTTCCCAATACCACTCACGTCTATATGGAACTCATGAGGAGTGGGGCCTCTGGCCTAGTGACGATGTCTCGGCTTCAGGACCGGAGGGTTCCTATTCCACTGAAGCTTTAACATGTGTGCGATCCGGTTGCACATTAAATCATGCATTGGGAGTCAACATCCTCCTGCTTGTGTGCTGTGGAAGTTTGGGCAGGGAGTGCCACCTCTGGTGTCATCTGTGTGGTTCAAAATTATGAGGTCCATCTCAAAATATCCCTTGTGTTACTTCAGAATGGGGGGTTAATATAAATAAATTGATCAGGAGTGATCTACATTCTAGGAATGGGGTTGTGATGTGCTGTAGTAATAGAAGATCTGATTGAGAAAAAAGGGAAAGTTACTGTTCAGCAACCAATTGCGAGACTACCACTTTTGGACGATTTTACAGTGGAAAGGAGTGTACGTGTCATGAGCGCATTTCCGGAGTTCTTTGTTAGATCATGCTCACTAAAATGTAAACATTACCCTTCCATTCTTCACTTTCCCCCTATTGGTGAAAATGTCCCCACATATGCAAAAGTGTGGAGAGTTTCTGAATCCGTTGCTAAACAATATTCATGTTTTTTATGTAATATTAGTACAGTTTAAAGAGAATTTTGAAAATTTTTTATTCATCTATTAAATCTGATATTTAATATTATAACCTATTAAGTCTCTTATGTTCTTGCCAATATGAGTTGCATATTATTAAATATTCTAATCTTATATTTGTAGGTGAAGTATGTAAAAACCCAAAGGTTGATACAACTTCATATACTACTGTCGATGGAATGGTCATTTCTGATGTTGCTTTTGTTACAGAATTCTCTGTATCATGCGATTCTGGAAAGAAGGTATTGAAACAGACTGAATCAAAAAAAATTTGAAATTTTATAAAGCTATACAGTATGCAATGTTTTCCTTAAAAATTATCTATATCATGCCACTGCTTAGCTTTCACCTTTATAGGAGCTCTCCAATTTAAAGTAAGATATTTAAATTATTATTTTTAGTTTTCTATTTGTATGGGTAACAAATCTTGTGTGCCTGGAAATCGGGTGCAAGGAATTGGTAAATTACATTTGACTCCATCCGCAGTTTATAAGTCATGCATTGTATGAATATGTGTCATAGAAAATCGTGCATTACAGGAATATACTGTAAATAAATATCCTATATTGCATGATTCCAATAATGCATATTGCCACAGTGCATGGTTTTTTAAGCACTTTATATGGGAATCTACTATAATTTGATTTTACTGGTAATTTTTTTATAACCTTCCAACGGACTCGCCTGCGCAAATTTTACGACATATTGTGTATCGTATTACATATATATTGTGTTGTTTTACAAAAATAAATACAACTTTTATTTATGTTATCTGTATTTATTAGCGTAATAGTAAACAAAAATTTTATAAATAAAAATTGCACTTAAATTTATAAAAGAACGATGCGAATATGTAATATGATACACAATCCAAGCATCTCTTGCATTTGCGCTCCCGCTGGAAGGTTAATCTTTAAATTTGTTTCTAAATTAGAAAAATTTTCCAATTTCTTAAGATGCTATTTATTAAAATGTTGATATTATTTTAGTATTTTCATTTATGTTCCTAGTAAATTAAGATATTTTGAGAGTTTATGTATGTTAATGTCGTTTTGAAAAGCTTGGTTAATACATTTCAAGTTTTTCTTTCTTGATATTTGAATTCTTGAATGTAAAAGTTTTAATAGACTTATGAAGCCAAGATGGCAAATCTTCTAAATCTTTTGCATTTAAACTTTTGAGAAAATATCGATTGAAGTCCTCTTTTGAATATAACATTTTTATAACGCAGTCGAAATGAAATTTTGCTTTCTTTTCATATATTGATAAATGTGAAAAGCAGCATATGAGTTTAGATTTATAAAATGCGTGATAAAATAATTTAACCTTTAAACTGTTCAAATTTAAAAATCAGAAATATTCATATCCTACATAGGCTGAAAATAACCAAATTAATACACATTATACCATATTTGCCATCTATGTACTACTAATAAGATTTACTTTTATATGGCCAATGTAAAATGTATTAATATCTTATAAGGATATTAATGAAGATTTGATTTGTGAAATATCTGCTTTGACTAATTGCTGTCTTTTGATGGCAGTGTCATTATAATGTATATGTTCAATGACCTGTAAATTTTGTGTCATTTATAAGTTTTATTCTTTTGTCTAGGATTATATTCTATTTGCCGATAAGAAAGGAAGACAAATTCCTGCTCTAAGATCTGCTGATAACACTAAATATCAGGTATGGTACATTTTAAAATATTAACTGTTTTCTTTGCATTTCTTCTACTGCTAAAGATGATCATGTTCTTGCATAAATATATCCAATTAATATATCTATGGCGGCAAGGGCTTTTTTAGCGTCTAAAAATGCCTTTTCAGCTTCCTCAGACCATTGGAGAGAAGTTTCAGATTTTTTTTTGTTTTCCGTAATGATTTCCTTTTATTAGTATGGCCTTCTAGAAATTTAATTAATGGTGATAAATTGTAAGCTGCCTTTGGAAGAAATCTGCGATAAAAATTGAACATACCTAAAAATCTACGTAGTTCAGCAAGGGTAGTGGGTCGTGGGAATTCTTGAATTACACCGACTCGATCAGGGATTGGAGAAATACCTTCTTTGGAAAGTTTAAATTCTATGATAGGAACTCCCAATGTATTTTATTGTAATGGATGATTTTATTGTAAGTCTATAATGATCGAATTTTGAAAAGAGAGCTCGAAGATGTTGAATATGCTCTTCATAAATTTGGGAAGTAATTAATATATCGTCAATGAAAGCGTATGCACCATGTAATCCTCTAGTGACTTCATCAATAAATCTTTGAAAGGTGCTTGATGCATTGCACAAACCAAATTGCATCCGACTGCTTTCGAAAAGTCTGAAGGGTGTACAAATAGCAATTTTATGAACATCTTCAGGAGCAGTCGGAATTTGATGAAAAGCCTTGACTAAATCATTGTGTGAAAATATTTTCGTACCCTGAGGTTTGGTATTAAAATCCAAAATGCTTGGGATAGGATATTTGTCCTTTTTGATTTGAGCATTAAGGGCTCTATAATCACCAACAGAATGCCAATCGTCACTTCCTTTCTTGGGAACCATATGTAAAGGAGAGGCATAATTGCTTTTGGAAGGGCGCGTGTGGCCTAAATCCAACATATGTTGAAATTCCAATTTAGCAATTTTTAAACAATCGGGCACAAGCCAACATGGTTTCACAAAAACAGGAAAGCCAAAAGTTTGAATATGATGCACAACAGAATGTTTCATAATTTGGTTTGCGCATGGAGCTTTAATAATATTAGGAAAATCATTCAGTAATTTTGAAAAATTATCATCACAAATTTACAGAATAAATATCAGCATTATTAAGAATACCATGAAACATTTAAATTCATGCAAATGTCCTTTAAACAACGGTTTCGTAAATCAGGTTGCAAGTTGAAATAATGTAGAAATTCTGCACCAATAATTGCTGTTTGAACATTACACACATAAAAAGGGTAAACAATTTTTTTTTTTCCTTAAATCTAAATCTAAGGACAATTTTTGTTTATACACATTTATAGTGGTGCCATTTGCTGCTAGAAAAGTTTGCATGGGAACAGACAATTTATCGGATCTAGAGGGAGGAATTAAAGAACAGTCACTACCAGTATCAATGAGAACATTTACATTGCTTTTACGACCCCGAACAAAAAGTGACGAGAACTGGAAGGCGAGGCATATGTCGCAAATCATCTTTGTCAGCGAGGCTTTTCTGCCGAATACGAGGCTGATGATTTCAAAAATGACTTCTCGAACGACGTAAAAATGCAACTTCTTTGCGAAGTAATTAAGTTCCTTCAGCAGTTAAGAGTCTGGCATGACATTCGGTCTCGAACAAGAATCAGAAACTGCACTTACCTGAGCAGGTGAGATATTCAAAATTTTATCTGCTATTTTGGCAGCTTTTTGTGATGTTAATGGAGATATTGGCGCTAATATGGATTGAACATTGTTTGGTAATTGTTGCAAGAACAATTCCAGCAGAAGTGAATCGGCTACATTATGATTCTCAAAATGTCTCTTCATCACCCTCAAGAGTTCAGAGGGCTTGTGATTGCTTACTTGTTCACCATCGAGTAATCTTTGAATTTCTTGGGATTTGCGTTCGCCACATCTGTAAATCACTTCTTTTTTAAATTTAGCATAAGGATCTGTTTTATCAGGTGAAATGATGTCGCAAACAGCCATGGCGATGTCTGTTGGTAGATTCACAACGCAGTGATTATATTTAGTTTGCGATTCCGTTATTGGTTTTGGAACATCTAACTCGAAAGTTGACTCCACTATAGTGAACCAAGGTGATGGATCCGATGGAATAAAACTAGGAATCTTTACAGTAGAAACCTCTTCCATGATGAAATATCCAGAAAACTTTCAGAATATGAAATAAGAACTTTGGAGTTCAATTTCAACTATTCGACTTCAGAATAAAACTAGAATAGTTCTGCTTAATGAATCAGAAGTATAACCAAGTTTTTGTCCATGGTCATCAATTTATGGTGGTTGAGAGGATTATATATAATTACTATGATGAATGAAATCAGTCATTATGAAAATAAATCCTTTAATAATGAATAACCAACACTTCAAGCACGTATCTGCTAGTGTGCAGTATTGTATTACTGACGTATGACAGGGCTTTCCCGGCAGAGGTAAACAGAATATTCTGAGAGTGGAAGTTGAAATAGTAGAGTGATAGTGCTTTTGATTTACATGAAATATAGATGTCACTACAGATCAATTTGTGTTTTAAATCATTCAAGCTTTCTCTTGTAATGCATCACAAAAATGTCTCAATTTATTCCATGTGCTTTCTTCAAAGAGGATGCATTAAGGTCACCATATTTTGAATTTATTTGTTTTAAAATATCTGCATTCTAAGCATCAGGCTTGGAGAATTGCTCTTTTTGGAATATCTCCACTTTTTGTTTCAAAAATTCGTTTTACAGGATAGTAGTTCAGTATTGCTAAATTTTTCTCTATTGCCTGGATATTCGGATTATGAGGTATCGGAACTAGTTCATTCTTGTTTATCGATTCATTTCATTGTACACTGTTTTGGTGTATCCCCAATACTTAGTGACCACATTTGCTTTATTACCACCATTATTTTGGTTTATAGTGTTTTGAATTTTGTAGCTGTCAACTGTATGACTTTTATTTTTCCTAACTCAACTTATTACTTAAGCTCCTTATTTAGATGTTAAGATCCTCTTCCTTTTTAAAAATAATAAGTGCTTATTTTTTCACATTGTACCTTTAATGTACAATGCTGAAGTAGCTGATAGACCTCATCAATATCATTCTATTCCCTTTTTCAGTTTCTTAATGAACAGTTTTTGGATAAGTAGTTTTGAATGACACAATTAAGTTGTTAATAATCTGGGTGTATATCCAAAGATAGGGCATGCTATTCGAGGAAAATTTTCAACTTCTACCAAGAGCTCATAAAACTTTAATGTAAGAATTTATCCAAATCAATAGTTTAATTTTTTTAATAACTTTCCTTTATTATTGGTCTTCAGTATAGTACTCTTTCTGTGATCAACTAATATAATAACATCTTATCTTTCCTAGATAAGTTGGACCGAAAGTGCAGATTCACTTTTTAGTGGGGAGCATGGTGTAAATGTATATGATGAAGAAGGATATGCAGCAGTGAAAAAGGTAAGGTCTTGTATTTTTCATTAAGATTTCTAGATCCAAAATCCTTGTGTGGGGGGGGGGGGGTTCCCCCTTTCTTAATCAAATGGAGTCTTTCTTTTTTGATGTCTTCTTGCTACTTATCGGGTGTCCCAAAAATGACTGATGGATTTTGAAAATCAATAAAAGAGAAACGAAATGTGATTGAAATGTATTGTTTGCGGCCTTACGCTTGGGAAACTAGGGAATTTTATCCCACCAATATGCATATTTATTTACCATTTCCAGTAACAGACGGCGCTGCAGGTATTCGAGAACTGCAGAGAAATTGAATCCTTGAAATCTTCGTTCGGTATTTTCCCATGCAATTTGTTTGTGAGTGCTTGTGAAAGAGTATAACTATTGAAAATGGTTTTATCCTTGGAACAGCGGATATTTCTTGTTCTGGAGTATCGCCGCCTGGAACACAGTTGTGTTCAAATGAGGTGTTGTTTCCTAAAGGAGATTTGATATGAGAAGAGGCCCATCAGACAATGCAATCAAGGCTCTGTTCGAAAAATTTGAACGAATAGGGAACGTCATTGATGACAGTATTGGAAATGTTGGCTGGCCACGCAGTGCTGTTACAGAGTCGAATGCCGATGCCGTACAGCAGGTCACCCTACAGTAGCCCCAAACATCCGTTTGTCGTGTTGCATCTCATGCTGGACTACGAAGAATGATCACGTACCGTATCATGCTCCTTACCCTTCACATGTTCCCCTACAAGATCCAGACGTACCAACCCCTCAGTGTGAATGCCATTGATGCACTCTATGATTTCGTGAGTGCTGTGCTGCAACTTGTGGGTGAGGATGATATCGATGATGGGAACATATGGTTCTCAGACGAGGCATATTTTAACCTCGATGGCTTTGTCAACAAGCAGAACTGGCGCATTTGGGGAACCGAAAATCTACATGTTGCTGTACCTTCATCCCTGTATTCCCCAAAAGTAATGATCTGGGCCTCAATTTCCTCCAAAGGAATAATTGGCCCATTTTTTTCGAGAGCAAACTATAAATGCTGCAAAATATCTTGGGATTCTGGGTGAATTTGTGGCGATTCATTATGCTTTGGACAACCATTGGAACGCCTCCTGGTTCATGCAAGATGGTGTTCATCAACATCGAATGACTGCAGTATTTGATTTCCTGAACAAACATTTCAGTAATCGTGTTATTGCCTTGGATTACGACAAGCATACAGGAAGTGGCATGGCGTGGCCAGACTTGACGCCATGTGACTTTTTTCTTTGGGGGTACCTGAAAGACCTGCCAAACTCCACAAACAGTTGCAGAACACTAACACATCAGTACAGCATGCGAGACAATTCCAAGTGACATGTTTGCACGGGTGCCTGGACAGTTTTGTCTTGAACTGTGCCACATTGTTGCTGCAAATGTCAGTTATTTTGAAAACATCTTTTTTAAATTTTTTGCAACAGTCCTTGCAACATTTTCATACCAGTTTTTGTTTTAGCTATTATGCAGCGCCACCTGTTGCTGGAAATGGTAACTAAATTTGCAAATTGGTGAGATAAATTTCCCTGGTTTCCCAAGCGTAAGGCCGTAAATGATACATTTCTACCACGTTTCGTTTTTCTTTTATTGATTTTCAAAATCCATTGGTCATTTTTGGGACACCTGGTAAGTTTCTTTTAGCAAGTTCAGGAAAAAAAATTTTGAAAGTTTCTTTTTGATTGTCAGTTTTCAAGTGTTTAGTGTACTTTAAGTAGATTAAACCTTTCCCAAGCATGGATTTTCAGAAAGTGATTTTGCACATATGTATTTTCTTAATTCTTTCCATTTAATTTGTTCAATGCTACTACAGTAAAGGCTTAACTAACCGGCATGCTCGGGAAATGCCGATTTCTGGATACCTGAAAAGTCCAGATAGTTGAGTGTGACGGGGAAAATGGGGGGTAGCCTCTTTTTATTTTTTTGGCCAAATAATTTGTTTTTGTCGTTTTGAAATATGCATTAAATTTGATTTTTAAGAATACTTCTGTATCTTCCATAACATTGATGATTTTAAAAAAAGTATGATCTGTAGCCGAATCTTTACCGTAAATATATAGATTGTAAAAATATAAACATATAAAAATAGCCGACGAAACTGAAAAATGTTCTACTCGGCAAACGTAATAAAACTCTTTTAAGTGATCATAAAGATCCCAAATTGAATATCAAAACTAGTTATCTTTTAAAAAATCGCAAGGGTTATT
>BGPR01008307.1:0-64592 GCA_013235015.1 Araneus ventricosus | reverse complement strand
AACGAGGAAATTTTTTATTTTTATTTTTCAAGTCAGTAGATAGCAAGTACTCTTTAACTATTTTCAAATTCAAAAATTTTAACTGCTCCTCTATTGTATTTGATCTTGGATACTTTAACCAAAAAATGGACAAAAACCGCCAAATCTTCACGACAGTTTTCCAAATCTTGGCAATAGTTTATTAAGCAAGAAAACACCGAATTCAAGGTCAATGCAATGAAACAATAATATCCCTAAGTATATTAAGTATTGAAAGTCTGTTTTTTTAAACCCTCTTGACTCCTAAACCGGCCGTAACCGACCATGCAACTTCAATACTAGTGGGACGGATTTAGGCCGGTGAAATCCGCCCCACTAGTAGAGAAGCCTTCCTTTCCGTTCCGAAAGCGGGGAGAAGGCAATTGGGAGAGTGGCCTTTAAGGGGCACCCTTGGTGTAGAGATAAGAGATGAAAGGCTTTCCATTCACATCTTCCACCACCCGTAACGAGGAGAAAAAGGGAAAAGGGGTGAACGAATCTATTTCACCTATCCATTAGTAAACAAACCTTCATATACAACTTTACTCAGATTTTGAGAACCCTCAGTGGTCAAAGGGTTAAATAAAAGTACGTGACCTACATTTATATCCACGATGGTCAATATAACAGCCATTTTGTAACTAACTAAACTAATTTTTCCCCTGTGATTAGCAGTCTCAATTTTTCTAAATTTTCCCCTCAAGTAACAAGTTACTGATATATTACATCTGAACGAGAAAATATGAAGTCGGGTTTTATTACGTTCCCTTTTTCAGAATATTTGCTGACCGAATTCCCAATAATCCAATGTTTTGTACAAAATAATCGTCGAATAAAAGGCATTCCATAACCGAAATAAAAAAAAACGACGGAAGCGTGTCTGCGGATCGGCCGCTGGGATTGAGGGGCGTAGACTTACTTACCTTACTCAACTATGACTTTGTGTGACTAAAGTAGCTGTATGCGACTATTAACTCTATAGTCTAGTGTGACTATGTGGCTCTATGTAAAATTCTTCGTGATTTTTAACAAGTTTGCAACTCAACTATGGCTAAACCATAATTACAAATTCTAAAATTATTTTTGTAATCTGCAATGTCTACCGTTCTCTGTTAAATGAAACTAAAACTAACTCTCTCTGTTATTTTGTTGCAGAGCTATAAGCGTTTAACTTTAGCACGAAATTCGACGTATTTCAACAATTCTTGAGTAATATTTTGAGTGATCGATGAACGAATTTCTTAGTCTACTTACGCGCACATCGGTCGCTGTGATGTCATCAAAATGTTTCGTGGTTTTTACCAACTTTCCAGCTCGACTGTGACTAAATAATAATTCAATTCTAAATTTCGTTTTGCAATTTTCAATGTCACGAAAACTGAATTCTCTATGTTATTTGGTTTCGGAGCTATACGCGTTTAACTTGAGCTCGAAAAGCGTCATAATTTTTTCCTTTCCCGGCACACCATTAGACCACTATGGAGAGACTTAAGTCCATGTCAAAAAACCCAGTTCGGTTTGTTTTTGTAATTTTATTTGACCACATGTTGAATATTGTTAGCTTCATATAATAACTGAATTTGTGTCGATGTTGATTGACTTGATTTTCAACCAAATTTATGTCATTATTTTAATTGAATTAGAAATAAGTATTTTTCCAACTTTTGTTGAATGTATAAGGAGATATTCTGTTTGTTAAATGGCTTTAACTTTCAAAAATTAGTCTATTCTATCAATTTCCGTTTCAGAAATGAGTAAAAAAATGGCTTTAACAATTGGAAGTACTATTGAAAAAAATAGAAGTACTAACAATAGAAGTACAAAACACTGCGTTGTTAGAAGTAGTTATATAAATAGTTATTATAATAGTAGTTACTATTGTTCCAAATAATATTCGAGATACAGCTTTGAACAATGCTTTTTACAAAATCTAAACACCGTCCATTATTGCTAAAATTTGTTCTAGGAAAGCGTCTTTTCTCCGCCATCTTGAAAAATTCTGTACAAATTATTCTGTTTCTGATGAATTCAAAAGAAAATCTTCTTGGGGCCTCTTGTTTGTGGTCATCCATTCAATTCAGGTTAGTAATAAATATCTTCTACAAGCAATGGTTTTTAATAAATATTACAAAAAATGTTTCTATCAGAATTATTGAAAGTTCCTTAATTTTTTGGAATCTGAAAACCCCGTAAACTACAAATATTAGGTTTCCAATGATTTTTCCCTTATCAAACTAATTTGTAATGTTTCTTATTTGAAAATTTAAGTTGCTTAAAAAAGCAGCGTTGGATTAGCTGTTTTGATCCAATTGGTTTTATTTTGAAATGAATACATTGCGTAATATCAGATTAATAAATATTTTGTTCTCTTATTTCCCTTTATTATTTCATTTTGTTTAACTTCGGTTAGAAGATAGTTTTAATCAGAGTTCGTCAAAATATGTTATCTCATTAATTACCTATTTGAAACGGTTGTCTATGAAAATTTTAGCAACAGAAGATGCCTTCCCCCACATCCTAACAGTTGCAGTTAATAAATATTGAAATATTTTAGGGCATGAAAAAAGGCTTGTAAATGCTATTGATTGCTAGTAATGTTTTGGAGAGGTCCTAGTGAAACGGAGATGCTTGAAGAAGAACGAACTTTTTCTCAGAGATTCACTCTATGAGTTTTATTTTGGTAACAGTTCAGGAGAATGTGTTCAATATCATTATCTTAATTGCATGTATGACGTAATAATATAATATGGGCTTAAGTTATGAATGCGTGAAATAGTGATGTCTTTTCCTCTATCTTTCTACCACAGTGGCAGAGCGATAAATGATGGGATATCCTCCAGATATTCTTGATATTCCCTATTTCTGAATGCCTCAATTGGTTTTCGATAGGATTTTTTTTAAATTCCGAAAAAAAGGGCTAATCGCGCCAGGGGCCTAGTATTATTTTTTCGTCCCTTCATCGTATTGTACTTTAAAATGTGACAGAATATTTCGCCCCAATGGCACACTCTAAGACTGACTCCCGAGGCAGCTATGCCTCCCAGTCGCTACACCTCTTGCTGCAAGACCGAATATACAAAATTATAGAAATATTTCCCAAATGAATTGAAAATGTAACTATAATATAACTGTGACACATTACATTTTCTCACGTGAATGTGCACAAAATAAGCTACAAGGCCTTCGTGATAACATTCCATGATTTGAAATTTATTGACATTTTGACCATGATTTGCGCTTATCCTATGAGTGAAATCATGATTTAAATAGAGGGATGTCTTCCCTCTGTTTTCTTCTTTTCGCACACAGTATGGTTCGTTTTCTGTTAAGTTTTGTAGTGCTGTTAAAATAATCGGCTATGAATTTGACAGATTCAATCCAAAATTTGATTTTAGTCTGTAATTATGATGACAAGAAAACTTAACAAACCTCATTTAACTAGCTTGTGACGTTAATGAGTTCACACACTTAAGAATCGACGGGTGGACAGACAGTCAGATCTTTGATAGATTTTTTCCGATACTGATACGATTCGGGATTGAACTTTTTGACGATTACAATATTTTTCATTTTGTAATACTTCGTAACGATAAAGTCAAAACCACTTGAAACGCTTTCATTCCAGCGTTTTACATTTTGTAATCTTCCATC
Organism: Araneus ventricosus; assembly: GCA_013235015.1. NCBI lineage: Eukaryota > Metazoa > Arthropoda > Arachnida > Araneae > Araneidae > Araneus > Araneus ventricosus. Next base: position 60,923 of record BGPR01008307.1, on the reverse strand, counting down.
TTCAGAAAATGAAAGTGATTCTACTCGTTCGGTAGCAAATTATGTGTTAGTTACCTCATAGAGTTGGTGAATGATTAAAGTATATAGCTCTGATGGATTCGAAATCATTTTATAAGCAAGATGTTTATCATCCAATGCGCATTTCACGTTATTTAAACGCTTCATAAGATAATCACAAGAGCCTAGCAAATAAACCGAGATCGTTTCTGCCTTCCTTGCCACCAAAAATTCTGTAAATAATCTTGTTAATAAAGCTTTGATGAGGACTCGAAATCTTCTTGTAATGTTTTCCATGACTTTGCGAATCCTCCTCTTTCGCTATCAACCGCTTAATCGAAGATAATTATTGTTAAAGCTTAGCTTCCTTATCGAAAAGTATCCCGAACCGAAGCCGAACAAACCACGTCTCTTAGGAATGTTCCAGCGACCAATTTCTGTTCACGAAAATTCTGTCCGAAAAAATATTTAATGAGTAAATAAAACTTTCACGTTAATCAAAATGATAAATAAATCTCAAATCTTTTAAAGTAATTTAAGCATTCTGCGTATCCAATTTTATTTGTGTGCATTTTTTTCAAAATTTATTATTCAACTGTTGATGCAATGTGTATTTTTTTCCATTCGTTCACTATTAAAATGCTCAGTTGCGTGTTTAATTGAAGAGTCGACTTTCACAGAATAATCTTTAACTAAAAATATTAGTAAATTTACTTTTCAAAATTATTGATTGTATGAAAGCGTATCTTAGAAATTCATTTCATATTTAATGGAAGTATGTCAGTTTTTGTATTATTTTGATATAATTTTATGAATTTGCATACTTGATTTTGAAGCGAAGGAGAAATGGTATTATTTAAACGCAAATGACAAATTAAATAATGCTTTTTAATGTAACATTATCTAGCAATGTTTCCAATTGAAGCTCGATATATTTTTTTCTTTTTTTCAAATTTTTTACTAAATTTCTCTTTAAAAGTTCAATATAATTTTTTTGGCCATATTATATAAATTAATTATTTAAATTATAAAAGTATAATTATCCTGCAAATACTCAACACGTACACTCAAACATCCCTTGTGCTGTTTCTCTTCTTTCTTTTGAAATGGTATGACATAAAACCAGTTTTGCGAATTTCACTGTCGTACTTATTTATTTCTCTCACTTTAATTTTTTTTAAAATTTCTATCATTTTTTTCCCTTACATACGAATTACGCAAGGAGAAAGTATTTTTATCATCAAATAATTTATCCTGAAGATTTTTATTAATCTTCAGAGTCTGAAAAAAGGGTAATTTTCCGTTAGCCGGGCGCAAGCGAAAGAACCCAAATAATGTAGAATTCCGCCAAATTTCTTACAACCATTCTCTTGGCGACTTGGCTAGCGTTTGGTTTACAATTGGCGACATTCGCTCCCGGCTAACGGAAAATCGCTTCGCTCTTGGCGACTTGGCTGTTCACAATTGGCAACATTTGCGCACGGATGACGAAAAATCACTTCTCTTGGCGACTTGACTCGCGTTTGGTTCACAATTGGCGACATTTGAGCCCGGCTAACGGAAAAGTACGGAAAAAAAGTTATTTTTTAAAATTATGTCTGTCTCTTTGTTGTGTGGTCAATGGACACAATAATTCTTCAAAGATTTCAGTTTAGCTATATTAACGCCCTGTTTCGAATCAACACGAGAACTATTTTGATATGGACCTCGTAATTTTGAACCGTAGTCATATGACGGGGGCGGAGTCTGAGCTGTCAGCCCCTCTCCTGAGGCACAATACACGACGGATATGCAGTCGAATAGGGCTTTGAACCTGGAACCCACCGGCACCGAAGCTGACACCTTACTACTAGGCCATCGCAGCTTCGCTGTTAAAAGAAACAAGGTAGACTAATGAAATTTCGTAGGTGGCCTTTACACAAAAAGTGTAGACATCTATGAAATTTTGAATGAAATCCGTCCACGAAAAGTCTGTCCGCCCGTCCGTGTGCATGTGAAGAAGAATACTCTAAAAGGCAGTGAGCCAAATTGATTTGGTGTATGTATTTATCTAAACCAAATTTTGGATCAATTCCTTCAGCAGGTTGATTGTCTGTCGGTCCGTCTATTCTTGCGCTTGCAAATGCGATAAGTGAAAATCACAACGATTTAGAAATATGAGAATCGGTATATTTTCTAAAAATCTACAGTCACCAAAAACTGTAGATCTTTATCAGATTTCTTTTCCAAAGTTGTAGGATTTTTATCCTATTTCGGATCAAAAATTGTATATCTTTATCCATTTTGGTATCCAAAATTGAAGATCTTTACGAAGTTTCGGATCCAAAATTGTATATTATCTTTATCTATTTTCCGATCAAAAATTGTAGATCTTTTTCTATTTTACGATCCAAAATTGTAGATCTTTATACATTTTCGGATCCAATCGGTCGAAAGGATGACGTTCGGAAATGCATACTCAATTTTCTTCAGTTTGCTACGAAGCACAAAACGCTACATCATATGCAAATATAGAAAAATTCGAAGAGCAGAATGATTTCTGCGGTTTTGATTCGGGTCCCTTTCTTTTTTTAACAATCATCAGAGTAGAAATTGTCTACCTAATGAGGGATAAAATATAAGGATGTTATAATCAAAGTTCTATGGCTCCACACGAAGCAGAAATTTACTAGTTTGTAGTACAAGTGATGAAATATTGATTGAACTTTCCAGCTGTGTTGGGTTAGTTTGAGGTACTTTGCAAGAATTGTTTCCAATAATAATATTTATTCCATTTTCTTTCCTTTCTTTATTGTATTACTCCTCGCTCCCCCTTTTAACACTATCGATAACAAAAAAGCAGCGTTGGATTAGCTGTTTTGTTTCTTGTATTACTCCCTCCCTTTTAAAACCATCTATTTTTAATTGCATTTCCCATTGAAAAAGTTATAAAAGTTGGTATTTTTACGTTAATTGCATATATATTGACAAGACTTCCAATTAATATCGACGTTCAAATTGCAGTAAGAAAATTTTTACTGAACATTTATTTGTGGGCTCATTTTAAATTATGGTTAGGTATAAATAATTTTTATATAATTTTTAAAAACATTTTATTTTATTATACTTTTATTAGTGTACTAAAAAATAAAAATTTTATTATAAATATTTTCTAATATTTCGTTTTAACTTATAATACATTATAATTGCTATTGAAACTTGAAACCATTTTTTTCCTCAAATTCAAACTCAATTCGCCACTAGTGCTTAATTCAAAATTTGTTTGTTAAATACTAATTGATAAATATTCTGAAAATATTTAAAAAAGTGTGTTCCCATCAAGAATACACAAGTCTTTAAATTTCAAAATTTTAGGACAGGAGGAAATGAGTAAAAAATTGATTACACAATTCCGCCTTCACAAACTTTGAACAAGCCAAGTTATATGAAAGGAGTGCAAAAACAGTGCTCTATTTTTAGTAAAAAGTCACTAAGCTTTTTGCACTAGAATTCGATTTTAGAACGACATTCGAGTCACTCAAAAATGTGGAATCGCTTTTCAAAGCTTTGAAACGAATGAAAACAATAACTTTATTTTGTAAAATTATTTGATCATACTGACAACTAACTAGCCGCCTTCGGCGACCAGCTTGTTCACCGGGAATATGATTTCAATGGAATCTTGCATCATATACATGGTTCTCTTAACAACGAATTTTAAACTTCACATTGTGCTAGATATTTAATCTATGTTTTTTTAATGGCCTTGCATCTGTTTTGTTCATTGTTTACACAAATGTTCCTAATGGAGCCAAATAACAGATTATGTCACGCAGCATCTAATTGCAAGTTGTTAGCGCCATCTTCACTTTCTTATTCCTCTTGCAAAATATGTACTCGATTTCAACATTAAAATTCTGCAACAGATCTTATGCCGCCATCAAATTTTATGCCAACGACACAATACAGCGGCATATTTTCTGAATAATAACAAGCTTTAAAGAGAATGAAAACATAGCAGACATAATCATTCCGCTTACTGGACTTATTTCTTCATATGACTAATATCTCAGAGATCTTGGTTTACAGATTCTACAAAAATTTTGATGAAATAAAATGTGAAAACAAAATGTATTAAGATATTAACTCAGCTTTAATCAATGAAAGAGAATCACGCAATTATATATTTGTTTAAATAATGAAAACAATTTGAATTGCGTTGCAAAAATGAAAAGTGTTGTTGTAAATTATGCCAAAAAATATTTTTAAAAGGTTATTAATATAAGAAAAAAATTGTATGGCAATTTAATTGATATCATTGAACAATTAATATTTTGCACTTTCAGATGGCGTAAAAATGGCTTTTGCGCAGTAATATTTTTGGAAGTTATTAAGGAAAAAAGTAAAAAATTCGCTAAATAATAAATTAAATAAAATTCTAATTAAAATTTCAAAAAAGGACTCCTAGGTGCACATTCCCACCCTCCAAAGAATGTTTGTGCAAAATTTGTAGCTCTTTGTTCAGCGGTCTGTCCTGTAGAGCGCCAAGACACAGACAGACAGTCACACAGACACACACACACATTCTCCTTTATAAGTAGTAAAGGTAACAACTCGCCTACGGTATTCTATATTAGCCATTTATTGAGTTTCGTTTGAAACGATTGTTATTGTAACGATTTCTTTTCTTTTCATGATATCTTCATCCGGGGATATGGACTGCTAAAACCAATGTACCGAGTGAGGTGACCAAAACGACACACCCAAAGAGAGGGTGGATTCTACCTAGGAGATGATCATTGGTTATACCCAGTGATGTAAAATACCCAGGTATTTATTTTTAAGGGTAACTACCCTGGGTATATATCCGGGTAAATACCCAAAATGGGTATTTACCTGGGTATTTATTTTTGAATCAGCCATATTCATATAAAATACAGGCACTGCTATGAAATATGATGTCTCTATATAATATAAATATGTATAGAATATATATTGAGCATAAGAGAAGATAAAAAATAAGAAAACTTGTAATATATGAATCTTTTAAATTCTATAAAAACTAAAAAAACGAATAAGGAAAAACAAAAACGCAATACTATATCATGGATCTTACATAAAATACGTGGCTTAAATATCAATCCTTTTTAAAACTCAAGTAAATTTAAAAAAAGAAAATGTTGCGCTTGGTTTTAAAATGAAAGAGCTGATAACAGGAACTAAAATGAAAGATACAATGGTTTATAATTCTTTTTGGATTAATTAGTCAAAATACCAGACATTGTTGATAAGTTAGCAGATGTTTTAGTTCTACAGTTTTTAAAAGTTAATTTAGATTCACTTATTTTACTTTCAACAAAAGTAAGTTATTTTTGTAACAAGATTTCAGGAACAAGAAATGTGAATTTTTTGTTGCTGAATTTGTTGTATTATTTATCGGTATAGTAGACTTACACACTCACACTCAGTTTCTTGGTTAGACTGGATTCATTTGGATCATGAACATCAATACTTAAATGATCTTAAAACTCTAAATTTAAGGGAAGTGTCATGATTGGAATCTGATTAAAAGAAAATTCATTAGCTATTTTATCCCTTTCAAAACCTTTTTTAATCCACCAAGACTTTGAAATATTTTTTTTTTGTTTCTCCATTTTGCTTACATTGGCAAGTTTGTACTATGCATTACATTGAATACTTTTATCATTCTTAAAATTAAAAGCTCCAAGAAGGTAAATTCCCTCTTTTTTTACTTTTTAATGTAAAATTTACAGTAATATTAATATACGCGAAGTAAATGACTAACTAGTCAGTAAATCAAAACAAGAATGTTTGACTTCCGGCATGGCAATGTGAGTAAATTATGGATCGCAAAATTCACTGGTACTGTCTGTCTCAACTAATAATAAAGGAGAATGTGTGTGTTTTGGCTCGCTACAGGACAGACCGCTAGGCCTAGAGCAACGAAATTTGGCACAAACATACTTTGGAGGGTGGGAATGTGCACCTCGTAACCATTGTTTTTTTAATTTTAATTAATTAAAAATTAAGCGAAATTTTTGAATTTTTCCTTAATAACCTCCGAAAATAGTACAGCATAAAAATTATTTTTACACCATCTGAAAATTTAAAAACTTATCTTTTCAATGATAAGAATTAAGTTTTCATTTGATTTTTTCTCTAATTTTAATACATTTTAAAAAATATTTTTATCATTCATTGTTACAATTAAATTCAAATCGTCTTCATTGTTTAAGCAAATATTCAATTGCGTGTTTCTCTTCCATTGTTGAAAGCTAATATAATATTCTATTGGATTTTCTTTTATTTTTTTTATTTGATAAATTTTTCTGTGGTATCTGTAAGTAAAGTCCTCAAGATAGTAAGTATATAAAGAAATAATCCAGTAAACTAAACGGTTATGGTTGCTATGTTTAAATTCATTTTATTAATATGTTTTAAGCCAATTAACATGCTGCTGGACGTAAAACTTGCTGCGGTACTTCGATGTCAAAATAAATTTGTTAAATTAAAATTTGCGTCGATTATGTAGAATTAGATGTAACTCGACACGAACAGTTACTCGACTCCATTAGGGACTTTCATATAGACAAGGAACAGAACAAGTGCAAGGCTACGTTAAAAACGCTGGGTAAATTTCTATTGCAATTTGAAGTTTAAAATTATTTTGTTAAGGTGTTAGATTGCAAATATTGCATCAACATCATTTTTCGGCTTTGTCAGTATTTTTAATTAATTTAATTCTTCGCCACTAAAGTTTCTTTCTTTTCTTGTGGCAACTTTGGCAAAATTTGAAATTCAAACGTTAATTTTAGCTGTTTCATTTAATTTCCAAATTTTACTTAATTATTTACTTTGTTTTCAACTTAATTAGTAATTGTCTTGACTTTTGTTGTTGTTTAATTCAATTTCTTAACTTTATTAATTTTAAATCAAATTATTTCAATGGGACTATTTCCCCGACATCTTTTTCCGCGGAGGAATTTCGGTGTAAACAGCAAATAGCGTCTCTCTGGAAGCGGTTTTCTTTGTTTCAATTTTTAAAACTGTGATTGAAGTGACACAGACGTTTGAGCCGGCAGCTGTTGGCCCGAGGGCCTTTAACGGCTCTCGGGACCTGTTCCCACCTGTCCTTAACGAAAATTTTTTCCGTTATAAAACTCTACTTGAAATATGCTTGAAGATGTCACCATTTTTATTATTATCAGATGTAGCTGATAGAAAGACAAGTTTACAAGAACGATGAGACAAGATGTTCAACAATTTTTGAGGTGTGTGCTTCTGTGATTTCAAAACTGTATGGAAACATAGAAATGCGAAATGAAGTGCAGTAAACTACTCGTAAATGACTTCAGTTAGCATGAGAAATTTTCACCACAAAAAGTCAAGTTGTGTATTGTCGTCAGCAGCTTAGCATCCATCATTGTTTTACTCAAATGTTGATATGTGAATTCCGTTTTTTCTGCATTTAAATTTTCACTCCTTCAACGTTCTGTTGGAGTGATTCTAAATACAACATGTTTATTTTGCTACAGCAGTGTGAAGTAAACAGTGCATCTAATTACAAAATATCGCAAAATTTGCTAGGTGTTACAGTAACAAAATTTTCATATATTTCATCCTATGATCTCCGTTCGAGGATTAGTTATTTTGATGTTGTAATGATCGATCATAGTGGTGAATGAGTCTGCAGAGACTTTGCTTTTTATTCCATTATATTAGACTTGTACCTATTAATAGGCACTATTATATAGATGGACACATTGTGATCGTATAGTTTTTTATTTTTAAATTACACAATAAAATAAAATTTTATTTGACCCTTATATTCGAAACCTACCTTTCATGGATCTGATATTGGGCACTAAAAAAAAAAACTGAAAACACATAATAAGTATGCGTATAAATACATGGAAATTCAATTAGCTTTGATTTAAATATTTTTTTTTACAATTTTAATAGATAATTTTTTCTCGCAAAATAAAAATATATTGATTATTATTTGATGACAAAAAAAAGAATACAAATAAACAGACAAAAGGTATACCACAAATAAAAATAATAAAAAACAAGGTCTCTGCAGACTCATCTTCACTATGACGATCATTACAACTGCAAAATAACTCAATCGAACGGAGATCATAGATGAAATATAATTGAAAATTTTGTTACTGTGTGACACATGCAAATTCTTGCAGATAATAGTAATTAGATGATCGTTTACTCTACACCGCTGCAGCAAAAATAAACGATGTGTAGATTTAGAATCATCCACGACAGAACGTTGAAGAGGTGAAAATTAAAATGCGAAAACGGAATTTATATCAACATGTGAAGTAAATACATGATGGATGTGAAGCTGGTGACTATTACACAACCGTTGATCTTTGAAATTGTGAAAATTTCTCTGTACTGTTCGGTGAATCATTTGAATAGTTTACTCACTTCATTTCGCATTTCTATGTTTCCTGCTACAGTTTAGAAATCACATGAAGCACACACGCTCAAAAATGTGAACATCTTGTCATGTTCTTAGTAGAACTGTCTTCTATCATACATCTGATAATAATAAAATGTGAATCTCTCAAGCATATTTCAAGTAGAGTTTATAAAGGAAAAATTTCTCGTTTATGTCAGGTAATAGGTCCTGAGCTGTTAGGCCCTCGGGCCAACAGCCGCCGGCTCAAACGCCTCTGTGTCACTTCAATCACAGTTTTAAAATTGAAACAAAGAAAAACGCTTCCAGAGAGACGCTATTTGCTGCTTATACCGAAATTCACTCCGGAAAAAAATGATGTCGGGAAATCCCATTTGAAATAATTTGATTTAAAATTAATAAAGTTAAGAAATTGAATTAAATAACAAAAGTCAAGACATACTAATTGTTGAAAACAAAGTAAATAATTGCAAATTTGAAATAAATGTAAACAGCTAAAATTAACGTTGAATTTAATTTTGCAAAGTGCTACAAGAAAAGAAAGAAACTTTAGTGGCGAAAATTAAATTAATTAAAAATACTGACAAAGCCGAAAAATGATGTTGATGCAATATTTGCAATCTAACATAAGGGAACCGTGAATATCAAACTATACATAAGAGAATCAGTTGAAATTATATTCCCGGCGAACAAGCTGGTCGCCGATGGCGGCAACTATAACATAAACGGGGTTAAAAATAATTATTCTATTGTAAGTGTCAAAGTTTCAAACAATAAAAACTAAATTATCCCCCGATCCCGTCTAAGTTTTAGAATACTTTATTCTGAATCCTGATAACAATAGTTTTCTGTGTATATAATTTATTCAAAACTACATTTTTTAAAATACAAAATACCCAGTTTAGGGGTACATATTATTTTTTTTATTTCATTTTGAATCATCATTCACAAATACTTTTAAAAAATACCCAGTTTTGGGGTATTTATAATTTTTATATTTCATTTTGAATCAACGTTCGGATATGCATTTTTTTTGCAAAATATCCAGTTTGGAGGTATTTTTAAATTTTATATGTTTTATTTTGAATCACCATTCACAAATGCATTTTTTTTTCGCAAAATATTCAGTGTAAGGGAATTTATAAATTTAATACTTCTTTTTGAATCACACCATTCTCAAGTACTTTTCTTGCAAAATACCCAGTTTTGGGTATTTATAAATTTTAAGTTTTAATTTTGAATGACCATTCACAAATACATTTTTTGCAAACACTTTTTTAGGAGGTATTTATAAAACTCTGTATGTTTCTTTGTGAATCAGCATTCGAATTTTTTTTCGCAAAATACCCAGTTTTTGGGTATTTACCCAGGCCTTGGGTAAATACCCAGGTATATACCCAAAAAATATTTACCTACCCACTGGGTATTTACTCACCCCACATCACTGGTTATACCATTCTCCGAGCTGTGGACCAATCTGCACTTGTGTATTTTGAGCATGACATCTGCACTTCATTCATCATTACTTGGATTGTGTCAAATTACCTCATGGACTCTTCTTTTGTTTACTTCCAACATAGTAGAAAGGGGATTCACCCGAAGAAATGTTCAGACTGCCCAAATTCCTCAAACCTCAAACAAAATCTGACAGTATAATTTGTAAGAGTAGAGCAATAATGAGTCTGTTGCAGACTGAATTTTCCTCCAAACAACAATTGGGATATGTTGTTTTATTACTTTATATCGTTCTCTGGATTTAAAAGTAACTTTCTTTTATTTGGAGATTAACTGACTGCTCTATACACAACTCCTTATGATGATCCTACTGATTTACAGAGAAGCATACTGCACTTATTTACAGAGAAGAATACTGCCCTTATTTACAGAAACGCATACTGTGCTTATTTACAGAGAAGTATGAATATTGGAAGATTTAGAAAGAAGTAGTAGTATTGGACTATTTAGGACTAGTGAGAAAACTCCCACAGAAACATTTTTTACTATCGCATGTCAATATTGTAGTCTTTTATTCGTTCTCGGTCCTTAGACTTGTTCTCGGTCCTTAGTCCCCTCCCTCCAGAAACCACGATTGCATTCAATGCCCGGAAGCCTCAGTCTTATTCATACACTTTTTCTATGATTACAACAATGAAATATGCTTTTGGTTTACATTTCGGGCGATGTGTAGTACAGTGGTCTAAGTCTCTGCATTCGACTGTAGAGATATAGGTTCGAATCGTGCTAATGATGAGAACATCAGTTATGAATGTTGTGATTACAAAATCCTTTATCTGAAGCACCGAACTTTCTGCAACTCGTAACATATAGGAGTTTTCCATTCAACTGTTCTTCAGAGAACACATTTCTGTGCAAATTGTATTTGGTTTTCAATAGTGAGTTCTTGGAAGAATATCGTCCTTTTATTACGATGGATAGTCGGACTTGGCACATAGAGTGGATGAATATATCAATTATATTTCCCTTTAAATAATTGGAATATTTTAAAAATTATTACAGATTTCGTTAGTTCTTGACTAACGCTATATATAGGAATCAGCCATTTCGTAAGAAAAGCAATATTGACAGAGATTAAACAGTTTACCTGGAGCTCCAGTAAAACCGACCAATCTGGCGATGTTTGTAAGGCTTTCGATGATAAATTAATTTTGCTCTGTGAGGACTGGGTGGCTGCTGCTCTTCCCCATTGCTGGAGTTTCGGTTCTCTCCCCGGCGACCTCTAAGATCTTACACCCTCTCGGGTAGGTTTGTCGCCGTGGGATAGGATAGGATAATTATATTTCCCTTTTATTGTTAAAAAATTTTGTCAAATTATTTTTCATAAATCTGTGAAAATGTTTCGTCAGAGCACATTTTTCCCATTCGGATTTTTTTTTTTTTGCGATAGGGCAAACTTAATTTTCAACGCATTTTTCAAAAACCAACTCTATAGATATCATTTCAATATCGAAACTTTCAGATATCGAATTGAAAAATTTACCATATATCCACTCCTTTATAACAGTTACTTGAGTGGGATTACAGAAAATTCGCAAAAATTAAAACAAAGATCAAAGTAATTTTTTAAAATTAACTCCGGATCTAATTAAGATATCTTAACGTTCGATGAATAATTTTATAGGTTTTTAAATAACTAAAACTTTGTTGTTTAAACTTTTTCTCTCAGATTAATAACATTTTATTTAAATGCAAAAATCCGATGTTTCAACTTTCCAACCCTTTATACGGTTCAATATCCTGAACAATATCCAACAACTCGGAAGTTTTATCTTTTTATTTTGTTGTATCTTGTAAGAATATAGAACTATTTAAAAAGCGTTTCCTCGGCTGTAATGTTTTCCTGTGACGATGGTGACCATGATTTCATTTTTAGCCGTCGAGAATCTATAACCTTGTTACACTCCTTTTAGCCGTTTCAGGATGGCCGCACGTGTAATGCTACAGAAGCCGGTATGCTTGCGTGACGGTCGTCCACAAAGGGTTGAACCTTGAAATAGCAATACATTTTTGCGTCTGTGAGTGTAAGCTCTGTAAGTATAGTGGTGTAGGACCCTGCTTAGAATGCGGGAGATCGTAGTTCCCATGGAGATAATGATGAGAAAAATGAGTATAAATCCTATGATTATTTTGGATTGTATTTCTGATGCACCGATATTTTGTAGTTCATACCTTCCAAAGATTTATCTCAAGCGCTGAGACAATATAGTATGGTGTGAATCTGATTCATGGAATTCATGAAAGCTTTAAAACTTTTTGATTGAAAGGCAATAAACGACATTTAGAAATTTACCATTTAATCGGTGTACAAATTGTGAAACATATAGCATCTAATAAATAGTTTTCGTTATTATTTGGGCCTAATTTACAAATTTCAACGACCTCACTCAAAATATATTCTGTACTCCTTCTGAAAAATTTATAATTATCAGTTTTATTTACAATAATTTATCTTTGGAAAATTTAATCAATCAATACCATATTTAATCAATGAACCCTTAAAATTTTTAATTCCATATTGTACAGCTTAGGAAATAACCTAACATTAGTTACCACGAATATATTCAATCGAATTTCTTGAAATCATCTGAAATAATTACTAGAACTTCTTGGTTTTTCCGCTTTTTTCCGGTGAATAGGCTTGAAATGAACATATCTTATTAAACATATTTCAAAGCGAAGAAGTGCCAGGACAAAGTACGATCAAGACCATAGAAGACAAAAATTATATAACTCAACATATTAGTTGTAACGAATGTAAATTAAAATATTTATACCATCATTTTATATGGCCATTTTAAAACAATACATAAAAATTCGTAAATATTCGGCTGTTATTTCTTCAGTTTATACGCTCCCTGAATTAAAATTTAGAAATAACCGTATTTTATAATTTTAAAGTCTGATCAAACACAGCTTATGAATTAAATCCAGGATAATTAAAAAAACCCAGAGATTCGACAAGTTCTGAAACCCCACCAATATAGATCTTTGACTTCAACCGAAAAAACAGAAAAAGATAACATGGAGATAGACACAGAAATCGAAGCGGTAAAGCTGGAAGGAAAAAGCACATGATGGCCTTATTCCGTAAAATGATAGTGTAATAGTTGCTGTACTGATAGATCAATCTGTAGTGGTGCTCCATCATGCTTGTAGATTATCATATCTAGCACAATGTCTTTGGTGAAGTTGTGGAACGAGAAAACTTATCAGAGTAATGTGATCGTTTGTTTTACAACGATACGGATATGAAGTTCTGTTTGAGCAATATTCTCAAAAGAGAATAATCGAATGCTGAAAACTGCTGTGAAGCTACACCAAACAATGAGTTTTAGTGAATGCAATATGATTAACTGAATTACAGGGAGTTGATCAGATGCGCAAAACTGTGAGTATAACAGTTCCATTTTTGTGAAAACGGATCAGAGAATTCTCCACGACCCAGCATCGTCGATGTCTATCCTGACCAACAATATCGGAGTAAATTTCAACTGTCAAACATAACCGTTCTGTTTTAATTTATAGAGACGGCTCATTTTGCATAGATAGACCTTAACGTAAGAATTTCCCTACAGTCGAAATGCCCCACAAGCTCTGCAACTGCTAACAACGGTCCCAGGAGTACACATAGCGATTGCAGGAGCAAAAACGGTTACTGCCTCTTGTGACAACGGTTAACATTGAGCTAGCTTAAAATTGGCGGACTTGAAGAACTTTGGCACGCTCTCGACGAAGTATACAATACCTATAAAATACAAGATATATCAAATCAAAAACATAAATCCATCATGTGCAGGATTTAAATTTCATTTTCACTATATACCGATTGTGTTTACAGCCGCATTAATCCCAAAGATTCGATATCAAAGTCCATAACCAATTCCTCTTGCATCTCCATTGTGAACACTGTATTAATGTCAACCATATGTACGTTACTACAAATACAAATTTATTGTTTTAGAAAAATATTCTAATGGAATTCAAGTTTAGTTTAGATATATTAAAGTCCAAATATGTAGCCCCACAGGAGCTATTTTAGGACTTGACCTGGTAATTTTGAACTGCGATTAGATGACGAGACCTCAGACCTGAGATGGCATCCCCGTCTCCACACTACCGTGTTACATCGCTTTGAAGAGGTTTTACCCGTTACATTTGATTTAGCGGACAACAGCCCAGATGCATTGCGGAACTTCAGGGGAAACGGGTTTCGAGCATGGAGGCCTCCGACTCCGAAGCCAGGACCTTACCAATAGGCCACAGCGGCCTTTTCTCCGAAAGGAATCCAATGGTTAAAGAGTAATTTTCTTATCATTAACAAGAAATGAATACCGATTTTCCGGGTTGTAGGCAAGCTCGGAATAACAAGCGGGTGAAAATAGTGGATGCTTTAGAGGAATGGTATTAAGTTTGTAACAGATTTCCTAAGTAATTTTCTCATCATAGTATTGGAAGAAACCACGACTCCCTCATTACAAGTGTAGACGAAGAATATATGGCTTTAGAAACAAATGTAATTTTCCGGAATCCAGGTTGAGGAAGAAAGTATCCAGATTACAGACACGTGTCTGACTACTATCTGATCCCGGAGAGAGAAATACTAATTTAATAAAATAGAAACATGAAATAATCTTTTGAAAGAAAGACGAAATAGTAACACCATCTGATAGAAAACATTTTGTTCCAAAAGCCTGGCGCATATTTGCGGAGCTCGGCTCACAGCAGCAATTTCGCCGTAACGCACGGAATCGGCGCTCGTCCCGAAGGGTGTACGAACCATAGATATTTTTCTTGCGGAATTTGAACCTGTTTACCTTGATACATATTGATTTAAATTGCAGTTTATTTCTAAGAACTATCCATGGAAGGGCAAATACTGTTTCCGCGAAGATGTCCTTCAGAAAAAAAGTCAAAAGAAACTTCTTATTCGTGCCAGTTAGTAATTATGCATTTCTCATCATCAGCACGATACGAACCGAAGATTCCCTCAGTATAGGTGAGGACTTACACCATTTTACTGCAGATCACACGCTCATCAACACGAAAGTATTTTTATTGCTGTAATATAAAGAATTGCGTATCAAGAATATGGATTCTGCTTGGTTGCAAACAAATAGTGGTTAACATCGTCGCTGACGGCTCTAACGACACATGAAACGCTCTCGACATAGTACAAGTTCTGTTTTAGATACAAGATACTGCTAGCCCACAAGATTAACCCTTTTGTGCGGGAATCCAATTCTGACTTCCATCCATACTGGTTAATTAAAACTACATAATTTGTTACTGCAGTTGAAAAAATTAACTAAATGTTTTTTAACTTCAAGTAATTGCGACAATATTTCAAGGTTGTTGTTTAGTTTCATATTACTTTAGGTGAAAAATAGTATACATCATCGCTTAACATGCAACACCACCTATCTCAATTTTTGGAAATTGGAAAGAGGAAAGAAGTACTTAATTTTTCGCAATCAGAAAAGAATATTTCTGATTTATTTTCACATCTGCTTGGAGCATTCGGTCTCATATTTACATAGGAAGTTAAAAAATTCGGAAATATTCGTTTTCAGTTGAGAAAAATTAATTATTTTCTTCCTTTTTGAAAGTTAACAAAATGAGATAGGTGGTGTTGAATGTTAAGCGACGACAGTCGATTTAACTCATCTCTAAAGTGCCCAAACGACATCTTTGACAAACTGCGTTTAGAAGGAATAAGCTGAAGTTGCTTAGATCTTAAAGTTGAGTTTCTGAATCCTTTTTCACTTGCGGCCCTCTTCAGTCCAAACACATTTTCTCAACCTCAATTTTGAATAAAGAATTCCCTTATATGACCGAAAATGTATACTACACATACAAAAGAAAATAGAACATACAAGTAAGGAATACAGATAAGAACCATCGAGTTTCAAATTGAATAGTGAGCAAACTATGACAGTTAATTAATTATTATTTCCATTAGAGAATGAGTGAAGTTTGAAATTCTTGTTAGTGCACTTGTGTTTTTAGTACCAATCACCAAAGGTAGATAGCTCTGCATCATTTTGGAAATATTAGTAGAACCTACTTCTCTCAGCCAGTTGAACTGATTTACCAAGAAGCCTCTACCGGTGAAAATGTCTCGTCTTTGGAATACTTTGACAACAAGACCATTGCGATGAAGTATGCAAATCCATGTCAGATCTCAATCATGCAATTTTTTATGTAGCAGGGCCCTTGTAGTATACGGTGCACCGACAAATTTCTATATTTCCTTTGAAATGAACCATATTGCGCTATGAATGTTTGTAATGGAAAGTTGTGGGAACATCTCTCAATTCTTTCTCAAAATCTCTCCACGATTTCAAAAAATTCATCCTGAGATTTGGACCGTTCAAATATTACGTAAGCATGTTTTGGTATTTTTTTGACCCCCCCGCTTGTAATCAGCAAACAAGCAAATATAAACCCCCCATCTTATAATTACGTAAACTGCAACCTCCCCGTTCTTTTTTTTACAAAGGTATAACGGTAATATCTAATTTTAAAAATTTTAGGACTTAATTCAAATAAAAGAAAACTCTAATTAGAAAATTTAAAAAAATGTAAGTTTAATTTCCTTACAATTTCAAGTTTAAGTTACAAAATCAGTTTATTTTTCTTTTGCCAAATTTAACTTTTTTCAAATTTAATTTTTAAATTAAATTTTGTGTGAGATTACAAAGTTTTCGGAATAAATTGATTTCAATGTCTTACGTAAGCATCACTCATCTCGCCTCCCCTTGTCAGCAAGATCAAACTGATCGAACAAACCCCCTCCTTGGGTGCTTACGTAATATTTGAACGGCCCCTTTCTAGCAAATTTTTCATGATTAACAGAATTTTTGACTAGTTTCAGAACAATTTGATGATGTCATTCTAACAGAATATATATTATTACAAAATATATAATATCTTGTATTTCTAATCAGTATACAAGAGGTTTCTCGTTATACTATATCGTCATGCGATTCCGGTGGGAACTCATCCAAATAAAAAAGTCAGCAAAAAACCTTTAGAAAAAACCTTAAGGAAAACTGCAGGTATTTGGGACAAAAAACCTGCATCTTTCCTTCAAATATCTGTCCGAAATACCTGCAATTTTCCAGATGTTTTTTTTGCTTACTTTTTTCAGATGGAAAAAAAACCCTGAGTCTTACCTGCATGCTTTTATGCAAATTACCTGCAGATAGAAAAAACCTGATCTACAGTTAAGCTCCCCCCTTTCTTCTGACGTAATCTCAGAGATTTTCATCGTATCTGGAATGTAATTAATTAGGAATCATAATTAATCATGGCTTTATTATTAATTTCAATTAATTTAATGAACTAACATTTAATTGAACATACTTGTACGACAAAACGTCATATTCCTCCGAATCGGGGTTCGAGCCCGCGTTCCTTGAGTTGGCAGGCAAGCGCGCTATCTCCTATATCCGACAGAACTTCGAAAAGGTGGTGTAAAATAATCTATTTAAGTTTTAACTTCACTCTCTAGTAGCGCTATCTAGTGGTGTAAAAATCAACTATTGCCAGAACACGTAAAGTGTTTTAAAGTTAGCTTATCTGAGTGACAACAGGTTACTGCTAAAATAAACTTGTTGAAAAAAGCCTGTATAAAACCTTTAAAAAATCTGAACATTTCTCGGAGGAAACCTGCAGCTTTTATTTTCCTTTAAAATACCTGTAGAGATATTCAAAATTCCTTAATGATAATTTAGAAGTCTTAAAAAGCCTGCATGAAACCTTTAATAAACTGTACCTGAAGGAAATCTGTGGTTTTTATTTTTCCTTAAAATACCTGTAGAGACCTTCCGTATATCTGTAAAATCTCATTTTTTAAAAAAGGTTTTTTGCTGAATTTTTTACTTGGGCAGCAAAGGCAAACATCTTCTCAAGACCTCCTTAGGGTGAAATTTGAGTACTTATTGGACAAATTACATACTTAACTAATTAATTATGCATCAGGGACAATAACCCTGGTTTGTATCATACCTAGAAACATTTATCAGAACAATAGATTTTCGTATCGCCATTTCTTTAATCATTATTTTTGGTTATTATTATAATATGATGTCTTCGTAAAGGTTATATTCGAGAAATTGTTCAGAAAAGTAAAATGGAATTATTTTTTTCATTTGTTTTGGCAATTTGTCAATACCCGCAAAAAGAGCCTCGTCTTCGGTGTTACAATCACTAATATGAAAGCTTTAGCTAAATTCTTTGTCTATTATTTTATATGTCAGATAAATTTAAGAATTATATAATATTTTCGTTACCATTAATTTTTTTTATTGAATGAAGTGTCTGTTCGACTTTTTAAAACATCTCTTGAATTCCCAAGACGTTTAGTCTCTTTAGAAGCCACCTCGTTTCACGATTTATTATATGCACAGAGTCCCAAATCTATCTCCACATAACCCTACAGCATTTTTTGAACAAAAATATCAATAAGGAGTGTTGATCAATCACAGTTGAATGCGCAGGAGTTTGAAAAAAATTTGCACACAAATTTTTCAAGAGTGAAACGTTTTGTCAGAATCGAGTGCACTGACAATTTTCCTAAATTCAGTATCGGCAGTAAGGCGGACTGTGAGTTCTTGATTGGAAAGCAGAAAAACCGAAAAGCTCAATGTTTTTATCAATACATGAGATCGACGACCATTCTGGCCTTGCACGGCCCTCCCTAAAATGTTTGACACACTTCAAAAGAGCTGTTTTCTGCAGTGTGTTATCACCAAAAATAGCGTTCAGTATTTCATTAATTTCCTGATAATTGTTTCCTAAGTTTCACCAAGAATTTGATCTTAGATCATTGTTTCATCTCTTCGTCAATATCTGTTGTCGACGAGAATAAGCAACAGATATCTTGCTATTAACAGCTTGTATGCCTTAATTGTGCACTTTTATAAGGTAGCAAGAATTTAGCCAGTCAGCATGTCCGAGATTGTGTAGTGGACAGTTTCATTCTCTGCTATATAGGAGGATCCGGGTTCTATTCCAAATTCCGAGGTTCGAATGTTATGTATGATGCGAAAAGAACTTATGAGTACCATGATTACTCCATCATTGATCTTTTTTCGGACTTATTACGGCAAAAAAGAGGGGTTTTATTTGTCGCAATTCGAAACAATTTGGAGAGAAAAAAATTGCCTTCAGCTGAGCGTGCTGAAAAAGAACTAGAGAAATATTTGCCTCCCTCCAATTTTTCCATTTGCATGCGAGCTGAATTCATGTCTTCCTTCTTTTAGTTCCACAACTATCCGGCTCATTTTAGTGACGCAAGGAATGTGTGTCAATTATTAAATAGTGGACGGTTTCTATTTAGATTCTACCTTTTCAACCGACTTTTGAAAAATTGTTTGAGTATCTGGAAAATCTCCTCAGGCTCAATGCATTCACTCTTATTACGACGAGTTTCCCTGCCGAAATCCAGGTAGATCTGTGTCTTGGTTAAATATTGTTTTTAAGTTCAAATATTCTATTGTAGAATACGTCACTAAACATAGATTTTCTAGCATGTGTAGCATAGTTGATCGTTTCCATTCATATAGGCTAAGCATTTCTTAAAAGGTAGTAAATAAAAGAAAATCTTTCAAGAGGTAGATTAATCGCCTTGTATTTGCTGTCACATTTTCTCGCGGTCGAAAGATTTACCTGACGTATATCACAATCGATTCCCAGAAGTTCAGGTTGGTGTTTTACTTCTTATGAGAAAACGTATTCTGAGTTGTAAATATACTACTAGCAAATCTTAGAAAATCAGATGGTGTGTTTTTTGTAGTATATCATATTAGAGTTTCATTCATTTGATGTTCGAAAATAGCTCCGACGTATAAAAGGATTGTCTGTTGCGGCGCGTAGTCAGGGGTATTGGGGACATTTTCCTTTCTGGTAAGAGATACATGATTTTCCGGTCAAAATATTTACGTGCCGTGATTATCATAACTCGGCACATTCTTTGAAAGAAAGCACTTTGGTTCTTTGTAGTATAATGATTTGTTTCTATTAACTTTTTAATTAGCGAGAGAAGGCTTTGTCTCCAAAACGTATCAGGAATAAATTTCGGAAGTAATATGCCCTTATAAGGGAAATGGCAGGTTATCCCCATTTTCGTTTATTAATTTTATCGTTTAATTATCACTTTAATAATTAATTGAAGGCATATTTTTCTTATATATGTACTTCACCTTCTTTATCGTTCAATGGAACATTTATTTTCAAGGTTTCATTATTTAATTGTTTATTTAATATTTTGTGAAAATGGTGATCGCCCGCAACAATATCTTGCTGTTAATTGTTTGTATGCCTTAGTTATGCACTTTTATTGGGTAGCAGGAATTTCTACCAATCAGCATGTCCGAGGTTGTGTAGTGGCCAGTTTTCTAGTTTGCCATACAGGGTCTGGGTTCAATACCTGACCCTGAGGTACGAATGTTACATATGATGAGAAAACAACTTATGAGTAACATGATTACTCTTCCTCCTCGATCTGAAATTCGGACTAATTGCAATATATGAATCGTTTTTAAGCAATGCGCGAAATATTATATACAGAAAAAAAATAGTCTGCAGCTAAATGTGTTGAAAAAAAAATTAGAATTAGTGGATTTTTGCCGATGTAGATATCAGGATATTTCTTTCTATATCAACTGATTTCATGTTTACTTTGATGAATTACACAATTATCCGACCCATTTCAGTAAAAAGAGAATTAGATTCTGTTATAAAATAGTGGGTAGTTCCTATATTTTAACCTTTCTTTCCATTTTTCTTTTGAAATTTTTCAGTATCGGGAAGAGCTTTTTGCTTCCGTCAGCATGTCTTAACTCATACTGTGACAAGTTTCTCTGCCTACATCCGGGTAGATTTGTGTTTTGATTTTCATAAAAATTTGCTTTTGCCTTCTATTATTTTATGAATCGTAGGAAGAAGATCTCGTGAGAATTAATTTGTCGACGGTAATGACATTGACTGTTTTCGTGTTTGCCACTCGGGAGACAGAAGCGGTTTCGGTTCCTTGTAGGGAAGTGTAGAATAATGCATTTGATGAGACAGATATCTTCCGAGTTGCTTAATTGCTGGTTGAATCTTAATTCCTATGCACTCCAAAATACACTAAAACGTTTCTCTCATTTATTGTGCGAATATTTTTTCAATGGAAAAAGAAAAATTTATATTGCCTCAAGCAGCATATACTTCGAAACATTGTTCTACATTTTTCTTTCAACCAAGGTTTTACTAGGTGTTTGAAGATTACGAGGTGATTTCATGCCCTCCTTTTTATTTCCACAATTGTTAGTAGGGTAAATATGAGAGTTTGAGCCCAGTTTGAGGTCAGTTGACCCCGACTTTCGTGTTTCGGTGTATATAGGGGACGCTGTGATCGTCAATCCCTTCCGAGTTGAGATAAGGAATTTTCTTGGACTTTGACCCCTCACCACCAACCCCTTCTTAGATTAGATAAGGAATTAAGATAACGAATTAATTATTTTTTCGGAATTTGAAAATTTTTGAGGAACTTTGAATTTTTCTCGGCTTATTTCTTTTACAAAAGTTTGATTTTACTGGCTTAGATTTTTTTTTCACAACGTCCTTTCACAGATTTACATCAATTCAATCATAACTTATCATGCGTGCATTAAAATAAAATATTTAAATATAAAATAAACATAATAATTTGATACTTACAATCTTAATTTCATTTTTTTTCTTTCTGTTTTTAGAGACTTTGAATTTTCTCAGCTTTTGCACAGAATTTCATCAATTAGAGTTAAACTTTCAATCTTATTCTATTTTTCGGCATGCTCATTTTTCTTTTTTCGCTATCGAATAACGTTTTTCATTTCTTTTCAGGAAAATTTCAAAACTTGCGCATTTTCTGTTCTTAAATAACAAAAAGTTTACTTAGTCGCTAATTCTCATGAAATCTGTTTCTTAATTAAATCAGTTTTATAAGAATAATTCTTCGAATGATCCAACTTGGATTTATTTTTCTTTCATCATTCAACTTTCCTCCTTGCTTCAAGCTTATTTTTCCACTAACAAACACAATTTTAGAATATTCTAACAATAACATACAAGAGCACTAAAAATCACTTAGTTTGAATAAATTAACTTAAAATTCCGTTTTTAAATGTTTCAGGAATATAAAAACGTTAAACTCTCTTAAAGTTAAATGGAACATTGACGAAATAGCTTCATTAATATTAACCATTAAAGATCACTTCTTTTCTGTTGAACTTATAACTTATCTATAAAGACATTGCAATTTACTTCGAATGACGCTAAAAAGGTTACACTAAACATCACAAATGCATTGATTCATCACAAATCATTTTATCTTAAAAATTTAGGGATCATTCATCATACTTAACTCTAAAACTATATAAAACATTCCACTAATCTAAAATTTTCGCCTATTAACTGATTAAACATATCTTTTTCGATACTTAAAAAAATTTCGAGTGATTTCTGCTTTTATGAACTTATTTTGACCTTCTCTTAATTCCTTATTTCTTTTAATCTTATATTATTTCACAAACTATTTATTCTATTTAATTAATTATATGTATTTTCTCTAACTAATTTTTCTTACATGACTGAAATTCATTTTCGATTTTTTAAAACACATTTCTTCGAATGATGAAAACGATCATAGAATATTCTATCAATAACATAGAAGAAAAAAAATCTCTTTGGTTTGAATAAATTAATGAAACTCATGTTTTACATTCTAATTCCTTTTCAAATTGATCAAAGGGATTGACGATCACAGCGTCCCCTATATACACCGAAACACGAAAGTCGGGGTCAACTGAGGTCAAACTGGGCTCAAACTCTCATATTTACCCTACTATTATTCGTCTTACTTTTCTGAAATTCAGAATGTACTTTTACAATTAAAATGCAAATAATTCTCATAAATATATTTGCTGATATTTTTCTTTTTCTGTCTTTGGCCCCCTGCGTACGTCTTAGCATAGAGGACCGAAGGGCGCCAGCCTAGTACCATCCGATTCTATGCAACGGCCTACATTCTAGGAGGATCTTTAGTAAAATCAGATTTCGAACCTGGCACTTTCCGATCCCGAAACCTTACCACTAAGTCATTAGATTAACATTGCAAAGAGTTGTCAATCGATGAGCTAGTTACAAATTGTTACTGATTGTTGTATATTAAATTGTTACAAAAGAAACCAACATTTCAGATCCAGATCTACCTGACCTAGAAATGACGTGAAGAATTAGCAAAAAGTGACTGAAATATTGTGTTTCTATATTTGAGATGAACAAATCTCTTAATACCAACAGAAAATCAATTATATAAATTTTCGAAAGCATTCATGAGATTAAATTTTATAAAGAGTCGGATATTGTAGTTAATCCAGTCTGTAGTTATTCGCATTGTGTTGTACCTACTCTTAGTATGAACTATTACTTCTGAATACATTTAGAGCGAAGAATATAATTACCAACTGTATTTATATTGATATGTAGAAGGAAGTTTCTGTTCTTTATGTTTATCAGGGCAAAACCCTGCCAAATCTAAGCGAAAACTCACCGAATGTTAGCGTTAGCAACAGCTTAGATAAATGAAATTTGGTATGTGGTCTTGTTAATACTATTGTAGACGTGCGTGAAATTTTGGACCCAATCAGTGGAAAAGAAGAACCCAAAATTCTTGTTATTCAAAATAATCAGTTTTCCACTCTGTAAAAAAGAATACCTTTCGCGAAATCAAATTTGCGGAATTACAAATATTTTCTTAGAGTCATTATTTATATAAGAATATAATACAAATTCTAAATTCTGAATAAAACCAATAACAGAAATAAAAGGAACATTCGTCCGTTCTTTAACCGAAAGTGAAACGGGAACAATGCTAGAAACTGATCATATATACATATAATTGATGGAGTTGTCGTTCTTACTGAGCTGATAGTCAATGAGCTTTTAAGGATGTCTGAGAAAATCTCTACTACAGAAGACGACACCTCAGACATAGATCCATCAAAAACACAAAAGACAGTTGCAAGTTTGGCCGAAGGTTTCGGTTGTATTAAAAAAAATTATAAGTTTTGGAGAAAATAGATTTTATAAAGAAAGGTATTCCGGCTGTTAGACAAGAAATAAAAAATATATAATTTTGCTGAGGAAATTTTACGTCAGAGCAGAAAAAAATGATGTGTCGTCTGATTTTAATGAATCATCAACACCGAGATATATCTTTTTTCTGCAACATTTTTGTTTTTATATGTGCTTCAGTGTATGAATATGTATTAAAACTACATTCTTCATGAAATAATATCCTTCCTAACATCTTTTTTCCTAGATATTGCCACTAATTAATCAAAATTTGCATGGAATTATATGCAAAGTTAAACCCACTTTGTCGGTCTCACTTATCGCATAATTTCGGCGTTGGACTGTGAAACCCAAAATGTTGCGCCATATGTTGTTAACATAAGAGAAACTCGAAGGGAGAACATGCTCTTTGTTGAATATTATCTACTTACTAATGATTAAAAACCATTATGAATCCGGAGAAAATAGTCAAAAATTGGGACTTTTTCGGCTGATCCTGGACATCTGTTCAATTTGTTTTAATCAAATAAGCTTGATGGAAGAAACAAAACCAGTTCTTTGCTTATAATTAAAAAGAATGGATTTTATTCTACGAAGTAACTGTGAATCATTATTCAAATGATACAGTAGTTAGTGGAGATGCAGAGAGAGATTCATCAATATGTTATACGCTTCAGTTAACTCCGTCTTTTCTTTCGTGAAATGGATAGATATTCTACCAAATATCTGAATTATACACTTTGATTCTAACATACACAATGAAACACTTTTATATTTTCACAAGGAAGTTGTAATTTATTATTTATATAATTTCACATTTTCTGTTTGTTCCTTTCATGAGGAAAACTAAATTTTTAATGATTTTTGCTGATAAATGGTAACTCCTTAAATGCTTTATTTCTCTCTAAACTTGAATTTGTATTGAAAATACCAGCAGATATTCAATTTTCCAAGCAGCTTTTCAGATGTTTGTGTGTAGTCTCTATTTGAAATTTTGGCGTTATTCCTTAATAACTTTTGAAAATATTACAGGACAGAAAACATTTTTACACCATTTGAAAGCTCAAAAAATTACAGTCGATTAAATTGCTACACAATTGTTTTCTCCAATTTTTATAAATTAACAAAAATATTTTGTCATAATTTACAACAATACTTTTCCTAGTTGAAACCCAATTCAAACAGTTTTCATTATTTAAACAAATATTTATTTGTATGTTTCTCTTCCATTATTTAAACCTAAGGTAATATCTTAATGTTTAATGCCTAATGTACTGCAACCTAATGTTTTAATGAGCATATTTCCATCCAGCTAACATGTTGCTGGACGTAAAAGTTAAAATCAAATATATATTTTGGAAGAGAAATGAGAGAGTGAAGTTGATGCCGAAAACTAGCAATTGCATGCTACCTGACACAGACAATTACTCGACTCCATTGGGACGTTCACGCAGACAATAAACAGAATAGATGCAAGGCTACTGAAAGAACTTGGGTTAAATGTCTTAAAAAAATTGAAATTTAAAATTACTTTTTTACGGGAAGCATGAATATCAAATTATATATAAGAGATTCAGTTCAAATTATATACCCTACGCACAAGATGGTCCCCGAAGGCGGCTAGTTTTTACATATATTAGTACATCCATTGAGAACTGCATTTATTGTCTGTGTCATGTAACATCCAAGTCCTCGTTGTCGGCATCAACTTCACTCTCTCATTCCCCTCGCAAAATATGCAGTTGATTTTAACTTTAAAATTGCGCGGACTTCCAGCAGCATTTTCGATGGATGAAAATATGCTAATTAAAACATAGCATTAAACATTAAGATATTACCTTAGCTTTGAAAGTGGAAGAAAAACACGCAAATAAATATTTGTTTAAACATTGAAAACGATTTGAATTACGTTGCAACAATGAAAAGTATGTTGTAAATTTTGCTAAAAGATATTTTTAAGAATTAATTAAAATTAGAGAAAAATTGTACTGCAACCTAATTGATATAATTGAAAAAGGTAATACTTTTCACTTTCAAATGGGATAAAAATGTTTTTTGTGCTGTAATATTTTTGGAAGTTATTAAGGAAAAACTCCAAAATTTTGCTTAATTTTTAATTAATTAAAATTCTTCTTGAAATTTCAAAGGGCTCCAAGGTGGACACTCCCACCCTACAAAGTATGTTTGTACAAAATTTCGTAGCTCTAGGTCCAGCGGTCTGTCCTGTAGAGCGCCAACACACAGACACACATTCTCCTTTGTTATTGATAGAGATTATTTCGAATCCAGCATTCCTGAAAATTTAAACAATGCACCTCGACAACAATAGTGCAATTTAAAATAAATTAAATAAATACTTTTTAGAAATTCTCTGTTTCGTGTTTAGATAAACATACAAACATTTCAATAGTAAAAAGAATATTGTTGCCATCTAAACAATCAAAGGTAGATTATTGTTTTTCATCATATACAGTTCTCGTCGTTTACAGTTCTCATTTTGATAGATAAACAATGAAAAAGTAATATTAAGAAATTTTAGAAAACAATTGAAAAATGTCATTTTATTGCAGTTGAACGAATATCTTGATACTAAAAGGGAATCCGTCATAAAATGTTTCGAAAACATTCGTAAGTATAATTTTGTTCATTTTCAAGTACTGTAGCTCCTTAAGATCGGTCAATATTATTTCCATTTTCGTGAAAGTTTTCTAATGTGATAGTTTACGATAATTGTCATCCTATGTATATATATTTGAAATTTAGATTTTAATTTTTAGTATTAAAAAAGCAAAAACTTAACCGATTCCAAGAACATATATTGCCAAAAACAACTGAAATTGACTCGAAAACACAGTATCACCTCCAAATTTTTACCGAACTGGAGTTTTTCAAGCGGTAACCGGTAAAATTTGGTATAAGATGAGTTAGGATTAAGACCATTATGATGGCTGCCAGACATTAAAACGGCCGGCAAAGGGAGTGCTAATTTGGCGACGACGCTCTGTACCTGGTTTTCGAGTCTTGTCATTCAGTACAAGTACAGAGATAGGATCGACATCATCACCGATGAATAATGTAATAACTGCTTGCAGAGTCCTGTGCTTTTCTTCGCCATTGTACATTAAAGTTGACCTATTCACAACACAGAGCCAGGGAAAAATATGGGCTCTTAATGTAATCGTAACAATATGAGCTTTTAAAGTAATCGATATTCAAATCTACATTTCTGTATGCCAAGGCATTAGTAAGCTGCTCACCGCAAAAACAGAGCAAAGAATCAATTCGTTTGTTAAAGAAATTTTATATTGGCTTTTTAATTAATTCTTTACACGGTGTTGGCGATGAGGCGACATTCTGTTCATTGACAGACATCATTCTTGGTTTCAAACGCTCCCATTTAGCTTAAGAAATTCAAATTACTTTTATGAAGATATTCGATAATCACGAAATTTTTTTCTGAGAGTATATGCACACTGAAATGCTCCAGTAGGAGTAAGATATTTTCTCCAAAACTTCTTCCACAGTTGTCTTTTAAAGGTTTGTCTTTGGAGGCGGAAACGACTTTCTTAATATTGCGATGGAGATATATAACATAATCAATCACGTCGAAAATTATAAATCAATTCCCCTCCCCTAAAAAAGTTTTAGTAGTGACTATTAGTCTAGTGTGATTATGTGACTCTATCTATGTAAAATTCTTCTTGATTTTTAACAAATTTGCACCTCAACTGTGACTTAACCGTAATTACAAATTCTAAAATTATATTTATAATCTTTAATGTCTACCGTTCTTTGTTAAATGAAACTAAAACCAACTCTCTATGTTATTTTGTTGCGGAGCTATAAGCGTTTAACTTTAGCACGAAATTCGACGTAATTGAACAATTCTTGAGTAATATTTCGCGCCATCGATGAACTAATTGCCTTAGTTTACGTGCGTGCACATCGGTCACTGTGACGTCATCAAAATGTTTCGGGGGTTTTACCAACTTTGCACCTCGACTGTGACTAAATTATAATTCCATTCTAAATTTCTTTTTGCAATCTTCAATATCCACCATTTTCTGTTAAATGAAACTAAAACGAATTCTCTATGTTTTTTGGTTGCGGAGCTATACGCGTTTAACTTGAGCGCGAAAAGCGTCATAATTTTTTCCTTTCTTGGCACTCCATTTAAATAGTCTGTGACTTTATTGAGTTCACACACTTAAGAATCGACGGACAGACAGACAGTCAGATCTTTGATAGATTTTGTCCGATACTGATACGAATCTATAAATATGGCGATAAAACTGTGTGCCAAATTTCAACCTTCCAGCTCGTTGCGTTGGAGTCATCGTGTTCACAGACAGACATGATTCCAAAACTCGGTTTCTTCGGATACGGAGAGGTCTTTAACGTGGTGTTTCATAGACATTTCGGGATTGAACTTTTTGACGATTGCAATATTTTTCTTTTTGTAATACTTCGTTACGATAAAGTCAAAACCACTTGAAACGCTTTCATTCCAGCGTTTTACATTTTGTAATTTTCCATCTTCAGAAAATGAAAGTTATTCTTCTCGTTCGGAATCAAATTCTGTGTCAGTTACTTCATATAATTGGTGAATGTTTAAAGTATATAGCTCTGATGCATTCGAAATCATTTTATAAGCAAGATGTTTATCATCCATTGCGCATTTCATGTTATTTAAACGCTTCACAAGATAATCACAAGAGCCTAGCAAATAATCCGAGATCGTTTCTACCTTCCTTGCCACGAAAAATTCCGTAAATAATCTTGTTGATAAAGCTTTTGATGAGGACTCAAAATTTTCTTGTAATGTTTTCCATGACTTTGCGAATCCTCCTCTTTCGCTATCAACCGCTTAATCGAAGATAATTATTGTTAAAGCTTAGCTTCCTTATCGAAAGCTATCCCGAACCGAAGCCGAGCAAACCACGTCTCTTAGGAATGTTCCAACGACCAATTTCTGTTCTCGAAAATTCTGTCCGAAAAAAATTTAATGAGTAAATAAAACTTTCACGTTAATTAAGATGATAGATAAATCTCAAATCTTTCAAAGTAATTTAGGCATTCTGCGTATCCAATTTTACTTACGTGCAATTTTTTCAAAATTTATTATTCAACTGTTGATGCAATGTATTTTTTCCATTCGTTCACTATTAAAATGCTCAGTTGCGTGTTTAATTGAAGAGTCGACTTTCACAGAATAATCCTTAACTAAAAAAATTAGTAAATTTACTTTTCAAAATTATTGATTGTATGAAAGCGTATCTTAGAAATTCATTTCATATTTAATGGAAGTATGTCAGTTTTTGTATTATTTTGATATAATTTTATGAATTTGCATACTTGATTTTGAAGCGAAGGAGAAATGGTATTATTCAAACGCAAATGACGAATTAAATAATGCTTTTTAATGTAACATTATCTAGCAATGTTTCCAATTGAATCTCGATTGGTTTTTTCGAATTTTTTTTCAAACTTTTTACTGAATTTCTCTTTAAGAGTTCAATATAATTTTTGTTGGCCATATTAGGGGAAGGTGGTGTACCTTTGACATAAGTGTACCTTGAACCTATGCCGATTTTAGCACCATCTGTATAGATGTATAGAAAATGCTATATGTATTTTGTACACTTGCCACCAGAGGTCCCATTGAACTTGAACTTATTTATCAAGGTGCTCATTTGAATGAATGAATCCTGAAAAAGGAAATTGACTCATCAAAAGTAATTTTTTTCCTGTTCAATTTTGTGTTAATAATTCCTAAACATACATAAATTACTTTATAGTAAAATGCCCAACTTATAAAACACTGTTTTAGCTGTGATAACATGTGCTAGAAATTATGTTAAGCCTAACCTCAATTTAGTAGTCAGCCATTTTCCATAAAATGGTCAAGTGGTGTACCTTGGATCATGCCCAAGTGGTGTACCTTGGTTCATGGCCACTACATGGTCTACCACTTATGTTGTGGAAAAATGTGATGTAATGTGGAAGTTACCACATCCCGTGTTGACTGGAGGATCTGAAAGGCAACTTCGGAAATTAACATTTGGAATTGACTTGTCTAATTACAATGTTGGTTAAGCCTACTCATAGGAATGAAACTGTTGCTGTAATAATTTTATATGCGGTCTAATCTAAGACCTCATTAAGTAAAAGTGCTCATTAACATTTTTCTGTAGCTAAAATACCAATAAATGTTTATGTTCAAACTATTCGGTTAGATTTTTTAAATCTAGAAATAGCTGGTCCAAGGTGCACTACCCATGGTGCACCTTGGTCCTATTTGCACTTTTTTTAAATTGCAAATAATGCACTGAAATACTTTTTAAAAAATCTACAAAAAATATATGTTGTGAATAAAGGCCTAAAATATGAAAGAAAAATTGTTTTGTTACCTTTCTTTCAGTAAATATCCAATTAAAAAGTAAAAATAGGACCTAGGTACACCACCTTCCCCTATATAAATTAATTATTTAAATTATAAAGGTATAATTATCCTGCAAATACTCAACACGTACACTCAAACATCCCTTGTGCTGTTTCTATTCTTTCTTTTGAAATTGTATGACATAAAACCAGTTTTGCGAATTTCACTGTCGCATTTATTTATTTCTCTCACTTTAATTTTTCTTTAATTTCTATCAATTTTTTTCCTTACATACGAATTATGGAAAGAGAAAGTATTTTTATCATCAAATAATTTAACCTGGAGATTTTTATTAATCTTCAGAGTCTGAAAAAAAGGTACTTTTCCGATAGACAGGCGCAAGCGAAAAAGCTGAAATAATGTAGAATTCCGCCAAATTTCTTAAAACCATTCTCTTGGCGACTTGGCTCGCGTTTGGGTCACAATTGGCGACATTTGCGCCAGGCTGACGGAAAATCGTTTCGCTTGGCGACTTGGTTCACAATTGGCACCCTGCTAACGGAAAAGTACCGAAAAAAGTTATTTTTTTAAATTATGTCAATCTCTTTGTTTTTTGGTCAATGGACACAATAACTCTTCAAAGATTTCAGTTTAGTTACATTAACGTCCCGTTTCGAATCAACACGAGGGCTATTTTGATATGGACCTCGTAATTTTGAACCGTGGTCATATGAAGAGGACGGAATCTGAGCTGTCGCCCCCTCTCCTCAGGCACAATACACGACGGATATTCAGTCGAATAGGGTTTTGAACCTGGAACCCACCGGCACCGAGGCTGACACCTTACTACTAGGCCACCACAGCTTCGCTATTAAAAGAAACAAGGTAGACTAATGAAATTTCGTAGGTGGCCTTTACGCAAAAAGTGTAGACATCTTTGAAATTTTGAAAGAAATCCGTCCACGAAAAGTCTGTCCGCCCGTCCGTGTGCATGTGAAGAAGAATACTCTAAAAGGCAGTGAGCCAAATCGATTTGGTGTATGGTTTAACCACTAGAAGTGTTTATCTAAACCAAATTTTGGATCAAATCCTTCAGCGGGTTGATTATCTGTCCGTCCATCTATTCGTGCGTTTGCAAATTCGATAACTGAAAATCGCAACGATTTAGATATATGAGAATCGGTATATTTTCTAAAGATCTACAGTCACCAAAAACTGTAGATCTTTATCAGATTTCTTTTCCAAAATTGTAGATTTTTATCCTATTTCGGATCCAAAATTGTATATTTTTATCCATTTTGGTATCCGAAATTGAAGATCTTTATATAGTTTCGGATCCAATCGGTCGAAAGGATGACGTTCGGAAATGCATACTCGGTTTTCTTCAGTTTGCTACGAAGCACAAAACGCTGCATCGTATGCAAATATAGAAAAATTCGAAGAGAAAAATAATTTCTGCGGCTTTGATTCGGGACCCTTTCTTTTTCTAACGATCA
The DNA here is from genome assembly GCA_013235015.1 of Araneus ventricosus. Classification (NCBI taxonomy): domain Eukaryota; kingdom Metazoa; phylum Arthropoda; class Arachnida; order Araneae; family Araneidae; genus Araneus; species Araneus ventricosus. The sequence continues at coordinate 28,990 of BGPR01008307.1, read as the reverse complement.
TCAGAGTAGAAATTGTCTACCTAATGAGTGGGTAAAATATAGGGATGTTATAATCAAAGTTCTATGGCTCCACACGAAGCAGAATTTTACTAGTTTGTAGTAAAAGTGATGAAATATTGATTGAACTTTCCAGCTGTGTTGGGTTAATTTGAGGTACTTTGCACGAATTGTTTCCAATAATAATATTTATTCCGTTTTCTTTCCTTTCTTTATTGTATTACTCCTCGCTCCCTTTTTTAACACTATCGATAACAAAAAAGCAGCTTTGGATTAGCTGTTTTGTTTATTGTATTACTCCCCCCTTTTAAAAACATCTATTTTTTAATTGCATTTCCCATCGAAAAAGCTATAAAAGTTGGTGTTTTAACGTCAATTGCATACACATTGACAAGACGTCCAATTAATATCGATGTTCAAATTGCAGTAAGAAAATTTTTTACTGAACATTTATTTGTGGGCTCATTTTAAATATTGGTTATGTATAAATAATTTTGATATAATTTTTAAAAACATTTTATTTTATTATACTTTTATTAGTGTACTAAAAAATAAAAATTTTATCATAATTATTTTCTACTATTTCATTTTAACTTATAATACATTATATTTGCTATTGAATCTTGAAACCATTTTTTTTCTCAAATTCAAACTCAATTCGCCACTAGTATTTAATTCAAAATTTGTTTGTTATTATTAACTGATAAATATACTGAAAATATTAAAAAAGCTTATTGCCATCAAGAATACATAAGTGTATAAATTTCAAAATTTTAGGACAGGAGGAAGTGAGTAAAAAATCGATTACACAATTCTGTCTTCACAAACTTTGAACAAGCCAAGTTAAATGAAAAGAGTGCAGAAGCAGTGCTCTATTTTTAGTAAAAAGTCACTAAGCTTTTTGCACTAGGATTCGATTTTAGAACGACATTCGCGTCACTCTGAAATGTGGAATCGCTTTTCAAAGCTTTGAAACGAATGAAAACAATAATTTTATTTTGTAAAATTATTTGATCATGCTTACAACTAACTAGCCGCCTTCGACAACCAGCTTGTTCACAGGGAATATAATTTCAATAGAATCTTGCATCATATACATGGTTCTCTTAACAACGAATTTTAAACTTCAGATTGTGCTAGATATTTAATCTATGTTCTTTTAATGGAATTGCATCTGTTTTGTTCACTGTTTACACGAATGTTCCTAATGGAGTCAAATAACTGATTATTTCACGCAGCATCTAATTGCAAGTTGTTGGCGCCATCTTCACTTTCTTATTCCTCTAGCAAAATATGCATTTGATTTCAACATTAAAATTCTGCAACAGATTTTATGCCGCCATCAAATTTTATGCCAGCGACACAATACAGCGGCATATTTTCTGAATTAAAACATGCTTTAAAAAGAATGAAAAGATAGCAGACATAATCATTCAGCTTACTGGATATATTTCTTCATATACCTAATATCTGAGAGAGCTTGGTTTACAGATTCCACTAAAATTTTGATGAAATAAGATATGAAAACAAGATGTATGAAGATATTAACTCAGCTTTGAACAATGAAAGAGAATCACGCAATTATATATTTGTTTAAACAATGAAAACCGTTTGAATTGTGTTGCAAAAATGAAAAGTATTGTTGCAAATTATGCCAACAAATATTTTTAAAATGTTATTAAAATTAGAAAAAAAAGTGTATGGCAACTTAATTGATATCATTGAACAAATAATATTTTGCACTTTCAGATGGAGTAAAAATGGTTTTTGCGCTGTAATATTTTTTTATTTAATAAGTTATTAAGGGAAAAAAGTCAAAAATTCGCTAAATACTTAATTAAATAAAATTCTAACTAAAATTTCAAAAAAGAACTCCTAGGTGCCCATTCCCACCCTCTAAAGAATATTTGTGCAAAATTTGTAGCTTTTGGTTCACCGGTCTGTCCTGTAAAGTGCCAAGACACAGACAGACAGTCACACAGACACACTCACATTCTCTTTTATAATTAGCAAAGACAACAACTCGCCTTCGGTATTCTATATTAGCCATTTATTGAGTTTCGTTTGAAACGATTGTTATTGTAACGATTTCTTTTCTTTGCATGACCTCTTCATCCGGGATCTTGACTGCTGAAATCCAATGTACCGAGTGAGGTGACCAGAACGACACACCCAAAGAGAGGGTGGATTCTACCTAGGAGATGATCACTGGTTATACCATTCTTCGAGCTGTGGACCAATCTGTACTTGTGTATTTTGAGCAGGGCCGTACCGAGGTGATCTTGCGCCCTTGGCGGAACTGGCAAAGCCGCGCCCCCCCACGTGACACATTTTAATTAATTTTTCATCACTTCTATTAAACCCATACCCGGAAAAAACTACATTCCTGCAAATATTTTTATACACAAATTTAGCATATTTTATGATTTATTAAATACGTTTAATAAAAATTACGTATTCTTAAAAAATACTTTAATGAACTATATGCATGAAAAATACTGTACACAACAAAATAAATATATCATCAAATAAATTACAAATTGCACATATTTTCTATGAAGCGCAAGGCCCAACTGAACAGCAAAAAATTAACAGATGGGAAAGTTATAAAATATCTAAACGTCTTATTACATATTGAATGGAAGAATAATATGATGATTTGAAAAACTAAAAGAAATAATCCTGAAGTAGAAACTAAATTTCCAAAAACAGTTTCAAGAAAAATGTTAAAAAATATCATTTATAAAAAAAAAAGAAAACTACCAGAATTTTCCAAATAATAAATTTTGTGAAAATAATAAAATAGTTCATTTTCATTTTTTTCTTGGTCAAGATGTCAAAAAAAAAAGAAACCTGAATTACAATAATTGCGAAATTAAAATGAAACTAAGAATCTGTAATTCGATAGCAAAAGAAAAACAAAATGCATATTTCAATTATCTCGCTATAATTGAAGAGAGAAAATATTATCATTAGTGGAGAAAAAGAAAATATTTCACTGTATAAAACTTACAAAATGAAATAAAAATCACTTTATTTAATGAGCTTGAGTTGAAAAATGTATTTCAGAAAGTGTATAAGAAAAAACTACAGTCAGTGAAAATCTGCTTTGGAGCTAGAGTAGTTAAATGTACCAAAGAGAGCAAGTTTTGTTCACCGTAATGTTAACAATGGTTAAAGATCATGTGATTAAATATCACAAAAAACCATCACCCCGCCCTGACTTGGCACCCGGGTCTACACTGAATGACCGGCCGCCACGCATCGGGCAATGTGGTCCCCGCATAGTGCATGCGAGCGGCTCATACGCCCCCCCCCCCCTTATTTTACCGGGGTACGACTAGTGATGTGTCGTTCACTCCGGAACGAATCCTCGGATCCGCAAACGAAACGACTAGGTCCGATTCCGACTGAAAGGAACCAATCCGCTAAAGGCACGAATCCGTTAAAAGGAACGAATTCGATTCCGCGGATTTACTGAATCCTGAGAATCGGAATCACTGAATCCGATTCGGATTCATTGATTCCCTTTTTTAATCGCTGATTCCGCGGAATCGGAATCATGGGAGTTTGCAGAAATTAAATCTTGTTTTCTCTCAAGAGAGAATTGTCCTGATGTGCTACTAAAATTGCTTGATGCAAAAGACACCAATATTTAGAACTGTATGGCATTAATGGAAATGGATGGAGGTTAATATAAATTTGTTTAATCTTCCTTCACATATATGCGCGTTAATTATATATCACTTAGAAAAATTTACTATTGGAATAACTTTCTCTTCTAACCAGAAATAAATTAAAAAATCTGAAACTTTCCAAAAAAAAAATTTGCATTGCAATATATTTTAAAAATTGCTAAACTACTTTTTTTTGACATACTTCTTAGTAAAATAAGAAAAAAAGTTTTTTATAATTTTTTTTTGTTTTGAATTCAAGATTACAATATCTAAAATTATTTCAAAAGTTGAATCTATATAAAACGTAATTAATTGATTTTATAAAATCAATTTAAGAGAAAATGTTGAGTCGGTATTTTTTTCAAAATAAGCAAACCAATAAGAAGGCAGTTTTTAAAAATTACTAATAAATAATATTTCTTGTATGCGAGTAATTTAAAGGTCTTGAAAAAGAATATTTACTTTTTGAATTAGAACACTTGTATATATGGGGAGAATTAAATTAGAATATAAATTATTTTAAATTTTTCTAATGATAAATTAGGTTTGAAAATGAAGGGTAAAATAGAATAAAAAGCTTAAATTATATGAAAAAAAAACTTTTAAAAAGATTCCCTTAAATTTGAATTCTTATAAAAAGCAAAAACAAAGGAACATCCTGTGACCATTCTTTGGCCAGATTCGAACCTGCGACGTTAGAATTTGCACGCCACAGGAGCACTTGAATGCGATCGTAACTGCACATTTACAAACACTTAAAATCGAAAAGTAGTTAATTAACCGGTACACAGATTTTATCAATGATATTATTAACAGATTTTAATTATTGGCATTTGATTCCATAATGCAGAGAAATTATTAATATTCCTGAAGATGATTAAGACATACTTACTCATAGGAGTTCACCAGGATTGGAATTTAATTATAATTAATTAATATGAATTATTATTAATTTATTTAATTATCTAATTAAAATTATAATACTATTAATTATGATTCATAATTGTTTTCAAATAAAAGTCCAATAGTTAAAGACGTCCACAACCGGACTCGTATCCGTGAGTCCGAATTCACAAAGTGAACGAATTCGACACATCACTAGGTACGACCCATCATCGGAGATGGGCTCTGAGCAGTGATGTGGGGTGGGTAAATACCCAGTGGGTAGGTAAATATTTTTTGGGTATATACCCGGGTATTTGCCCAAGTCCTGGGTAAATACCCAAAAACTGGGTATTTTGCGAAGGAAAAAAAATTCGAATGCTGATTCACAAAGAAACATGCAGAGTTTTATAAATACCTCCTGAGAAAAGTATTTGCAAAAAAAAGTATTTGTGAATAGTCATTCAAAATTAAACTTAAAATATATAAATACCCAAAACTGGGTATTTTGCAAGAAAAGCATTTGAGAATGGTGTGATTCAAAATGAAGCATTAAATTTATAAATACCCTTACACTGAATATTTTGCGAAAAAAAAATTACATTTGTGAATGGTGATTCAAAATAAAACATATAAAATTTAAAAATACTTCCAAACTGGATATTTTACAAAAAAAAATGCATCTCCGAATGTTGATTCAAAACGAAACAAAAAATTATAAATACCACAAAACTGTGTATTTTTTTTAAATATTTGCGAATGATGATTCAAAATGAAATAAAATATAATATGTGCCCCTAAACTGGGTATTCTGTATTAAAAAAATGTAGCTTTGAATAAATTATATAAACAAAAAAGAATTGCTATCAGGATTCAGAATAAAGTATTCTAACACTTAACGGGATAGGGGGATAATTTAGTTTTTACGGTTTGAAACTTTGTCACTTACAATAGAATAATTATTTTTAACGCCGTTTATGTTATACTAGCCGCCATCGGCGACCAGCTTGTTCGCCGGGAATATAATTTCAACTGACTCTCTTATGCATAGTTTGATATTCACGGTTCCACTTAACAAAAAAATTTAAAACTTCAAATTGCGATAGAGATTTATTCCGCGTTCTTAACGTAGCCTTACACTTGTTCTGTTCTTTGTCTATATGAAAATCCCTAATGGAGTCAAGTAACTGTTTAGACCAAGTTACATCTAATTGTACATAATCGACGCGAATTTTAATTTAACAAATTTATTTCAATATCGAAATAACGCGGCACGTTTTACGTCCAGCAGCATGCTAATTGGCTTAAAACATACTAATAAAATGAATTTGAATATAGCAACCATAATGGTTCAGTTTACTTGATTAATTCTTTATATACTTACTATCTTGAGGACTCTCTTTACAGATTTCACAGAAAAATCGATCAAATAAAAAAGAAAAAAAATCCAATAGAATATTATATTATCTTTCAACAATGGAAGAGAAACACGCAATTGAATATTTGTTTAAACAATGAAAACGGTTTGAATTTCATTGTAACAATGAATGAAAAAAATATTTTTAAAAATTTATTAAAATTAGAAAAAAAATCAAATGAAAACTTAATTGTTGTCATTGAAAAGATACGCTTTTAAATTTTAAGATGGTGTAAAAATAATTTTTGTGCTGTACTATTTTCGGTAGTTATTAAGGAAAAACTCCAAAATTTCGCTTACTTTTTAATTAACTAAAAGTTAAAAAAACAACGGTTACTAGGTGCACATTCCCACCCTCCAAAATATGTGTGTGCCAAATTTCGTTTCTCTAGGCCTAGCGGTCTGTCCTGTAGAGCACCAAAACACACACATTTTCCTTTATTATTAGTAGAGACAGACAGTACCAGTGAATCTTGTGATCCATAATTTACTCATATTAATATGCAGGAAGTCAAACATTCTTGTTTTGATTTATGAATAGTTAGGCATTTACTTCGTGTATATTAATATTACTGTAAATTTCACATTAAAAAGTAAGAAAAAAGGGGAAAGTTACCTTCTTGGAGCTTTTAATGTTAAGAAGGATAAAAGTATCCAATGCAAGTACTGTAATGTTGAGTACAAACTTGCCAATGCAAGCAAAATGGAGAAACAAAAAAAAATGTTTCGAAAGTCTTGGTGGATTAAAAAGGTTTTGAAAGGGATAAAATAGTTAATGAATTTTCTTTGAATCAGATTCCAACCATGACACTTACATCAAATTTAGAGTTTTAAGATGATTTAAGTATTGATGTTCATTATCCAGATGAATACCGTCTAACCAGGAAAATGAGTGTGAGTGTGTATGTCTACTGTACTATCAAATAGCAGATTCAGCAACAAAAAATTCACATTTCTTGTTCCTGAAATCTTGTTAAAAAATAACTTACTTTTGTTGAAAGTAATATAAGTGAATATTACTTTCAGAATAATTAACTTTTAAAAACTGTAAAACTGAAACATCTGCTAACTTATCATCAATGTCTGATACTTTGACTGATTAATCCAAAAATAATTATAAACAATTGTATCTTTCATTTTAATTTATATTATCAGCTCTTTATCATTTTAAAACCAAACTCAACATTTTCTTTTTAAAAAATTTAGTTGAGTTTTAAAAAGTATTGATATTTAAGCCACGTATTTTATGTAAGATCCATAATATAGTATTGCGTTTTTGTTTTTTCTGATTCATTTTTTTAGTTTTTAAAGAATTCAAAAGGTTCATATATTACAAGTTTTCTTTTTTTTTACCTTATCTTATGTTCAATATATATTCTATACATATTTATATTATATAGAGACATCATATTTCATAGCAGTGCCTGTGTTTTATATGAATAGAGGTAATTCAAAAATAAATACCCAGGTAAATACCCATTTTGGGTATTTACCCGGGTATATACCCAGGGTATTTACCCTTAAAAATAAATACCTGGGTATTTTACATCACTGGCCCTAAGTGCCACACCACCATTACTGTATCCACCAAGGGAGCGAGAATCTGCTTACTTATCCGGCAGCTTCTCATCCGTAAACTTCTCAATGCCTGGGATCATGCGATTAAATATGCCATTATATAAAAATAAGGAAATCAGTGATAATGTGATTAAATAAGAAAATTATTTTGTCATTTTAAAATTGAAAAGTATTGTTGCAAATCATACATTTTTTTAAATTTCTTTAAATTAAAGAAAAAAATTGTACAGTTACTAAATTGGTATCATTAAAAAGATATTTTTTTTGAATTTTAAAATGACGTAAAAGTCATCTTTTGAGATGATGTTTTAAAAAAATTTTTGCGAAAAAACTGCAAAATCCTGCCTACTTTTTTATTAACTGCAATTTTAATTATCTTTTGGGTTTTGAAAAGTTGATAGTGATTCTACTCTTGTTTTGAAGAGCATATGCGCCAAATTTCATCAATATCAAGCAAAAATGTCGATTTTTTAAAAAGACAAATAACATTCATCTTTGTATACATTATTGTAAAGTAAAATTTTATGGTTAAATCAGTTACAATTATCAAAACAAGTAAAATCAAGGAAATCATGAATTTGGTGTAGAATAGTTGCATTAGATTTTTTATGCAATAAACTCTAACACGAAATACTATAATGTTAATTTTATATTTTGTTTGTAATCATGCATTTGTACGCATATTTTTACTACTAATAAAAGCTCATGTATCCAACGGTGACTCTGTTGGAGTTCTACAAGACACGCCGTTAAGCCTAGAGTTGCCAAATTTGGTACAAACCTACTATGACGGGTGGCAAAGCACTTCAGTGAGTTTTTAAAAACTTTAATTAATTGAAACTTAAAGAAAGAGTTTTTTGGGGGGGTTTCACTGATAATAGCCTGAAATATTATCATTTAAAAATAATTTCTACACCGTCTTATATTTTAAAAAAATTATCTTTCCAATGATAACAGTCTAGTTGTCGTGTAATTGTTTCTTAAATTTGACAATTTTAAAAAAAATATTTTGATGTATAATTTACAACAATGCTGGATTGAAAATCAAACCAATTTCATTGATTCATCAAATCTTTAATTTAATATTTCTCTTAATGTTTAAGTTAATGTATCTCTTATGTTAAAAAAAACGTGATATAAAAATTTATTTTTATTATTACAATATAAAACCTTCTTTTTTTGCAATGAAATTCTGCTATTTCCGTTGCTTTTCCAGTTTTTTTAGTCTAATTTTTTGTCAATTCTAAGATACATGAAATAAATTTACTTTTTAAATAGATTTACTATATTATTTTGATAGATTTACTTTTTACCTATGATCTAAAATTCATTTTTTTCCTTCGGGCAGATAATCTTCAATGGAAAACATACCATCTATTTATTTGCAATAATTAGGTAAAACATTCGAGTTATAATAAGATAAATAAAGTGTAATAAAGGTAATTTAAATCTGAATTATGCATTATCGAAATAAAAATTAATTTTCATTGAATTTAATGATATTAAAGAGCCATTCTGGCAAAGACTTTTTTAACAATTGAATGTAAAAATTAGCCATTAATTTTATTAGATGCAAAACATATTGCCTTAAAATTTAGTTCAAAATACTTTGCGAAAAATGAAATAAGTTGGTGTTTTTAAAATTGGTTGGAATCAATAATATATAATTAATAAAATAGGCAAATCAGCTGGAGACTAGTATTTAATACAGCAAAAGCAATTTAAAAAATACAGAAATAATTTGAGCTCACCTCTTTAAAACTAATTTATCTCCTTAGAAAAGAATGAAAATTTCCAAGTATTTCTTTATGTTCCCACGCTCTGATGAAATAAAAACAGAAATGCAACATTCCTTTCGTATTATTTGCCAATAGAGAAAAAAAACCAAAGGACCACTCGTCCAATAAGGACGAGATCCCTTTATCCTTCGTACAATATAGTAAACGAGATAAAATAAGACTTCCCCACCCTGAAACACAAAACTCAGAAAAAGCGCTATTTTACCACGTTTTTATTAACTCGCTTTCTTGTCTGTCTGTCTGTTCGGTACAAATCTTGCGATCGATTTTAAACTAACTTCCCGATGAGCTGGAGACTTGAAACTTTAAACATAGTTCAGAACTAGATGACAATGCATTATTAATTCGCATTCTTGTCTGTCTGTCTGTCCGTTTGTCTGTCATTTCATATTTTGAATGACGCATCCGCAATACGTTTTTCATTATATCTCGAAAACTATTAACATTACAGATTTGGTTCTTGGGTATATGGATGGACCATGGCATCGAAGCACCCCCATATTTTAGCCATATCTGTGCGCATGCGCAGTACGTTTTTCATTATATCTCGAAAACTATTAACGTTGCAGACTTAGTTCTTGGGTATATGGATGACCCATGGTATCATCGAAGCACCCCCATATTTTAGCCATATCTTTGCGCATGCGCAGGACGTTTTCATTATATCTCAAAAACTATTAACATTACAGATTTGATTCTTGGGTATATGGATGACCCGTAATCATGAAACTTATATTTTAGCCATATCTTTGGCATGCATGCGAGACGTTTTTCATTTATCTCGAAAACTAATAACATTACAGACTTGGTTCTTGGGTATATGGATAGAATATGGGATCTTCGAAGCACCCCATATTTAGCCATATCTTTGGATGCAGGACGTTTTTCATTTTATCTCGAAAACTATTAACATTACAGACTTGGTTCTTGGGTATATGGATGGACCATGGCATCGAAGCGCCCCATGTTTTATATCTTTGATGCACCAAGATTTTTCATTATATCTCGAAAACTATTAACATTACAGATTTGGTTCTTGGGTATATGAATGACCCATGGGATCATCGAAGCACCCCCATATTTTAGCCATATCTTTGAGCATGCGCAGGACGTTTTTCATTTTATCTCGAAAACTATTAACATTACAGACTTGGTTCTTGGGTATATGGATGGACCATGGCATCGAAGCGCCCCCATATTTTAGCCATATCTTTGCGCATGCGCAGGAAGTTTTTCATTAAATCTCAAAGGTCTCTGCGTCACATAACTTACTTTTTCAGGAAAATAACAATTTTCTATTTATAATAAGGTGAAGAGAAACTGAAATAAACCTGAAATTTGCCACATGTCTCCGTCATAATCTCATCAAGATGTTTAAAATCGATTGCAAAATTTCACACACAGAAGACTAAAAAGCAGAAAATAATTATTTAAAAAAATAAAAATTTTAATATACCACGTTTTTAAAACGGACTAAAAAGTATAAAATAATTTCTTCTAGCCCCATACAGATTTATTACCATATACAGATTTAAAACGAAAAACGTGGGGCGCATGCAATATTTAATAGTAAGGAGTGTAGGGAGTAGCTGTCGTTGAGAAAACTCACACAACAATTCATATCATTTTCATTGCAATAAAATTGTTAGTGACTGAAATAAACTATTTATGCATCAATTATCTATTACATGCTCCCCACGTTTTTCGTTTTGAATCTGTATGGGGTTATAAATCTGTATGGGGTTATAAATCTGTATGGGGCTAGAAGAAATTATTTTATACTTTTTAGTCCGTTTTAAAAACGTGGTATATTAAAATTTTTATTTTTTTAAATAATTATTCCTTTTCCTTTGAGCTTTTAATAGTCAAATTACGTAAATTTTTTGCTCTCCCTCCCCTCTTATCAACGTCTTAGAGGTTCGAAGAGGATTCTTAAGGCATTCGGAATTCCCTTGTCCATCTATTTTACAACTGTAAAATGAGATGCAAGAAAGGAGAAAAAGCATGTTGTTTTGCCATCTCTAGGCAAGAACCACACCCGTGGTCAAAGAAGGACCCATTTCACCTTGCTGGAGGGACTCTTTTCTCAAATATTTCTTTATGCGCCCACTCTTTGATGAAACAAAAACAGAAATGCAACATTTCCTTTGTATTATTTGCCACTAAAGAAACACCAAAGGCATTGCCGCTTCAGTTTGTAATATGAAGCTACTTGCTATTTTGTTCCAAGAAAAAGTGCAGGCCCTCTCTCTCTCTGTAAGGGGGTCACAACCAGACAAGCTGGCAACTTGACCACTGGACAAAACAATTAGCTACTCCCGTAATGTTTAGTGAGCCATTGAAGACTTATTCTCAAATTCTTTTTTATTTGCTCAAGAGATCGTACCAATCTAACTCTTAAACTAAGTTTTTTAAATGGCCATTTTTGCGCCCCCGTTCTGCCTGCGCCATTGGCGGGGGCCAATCTCGCCACCCCCTCGGTACGGCCCTGATTTTGAGCATGACATCTGCACTTCATTCATCGTTACTTGGATTGTGTCAAATTACCTCATGGACTCTTCTTTTGTTTACTTCCAACAAAGTAGAAAGGTATTCACCCGAAGAAATGTTCAGACTGCCCAAATTCCTCAAACCTCACACAAAATCTGACAGTATCATTTGTAAGAGTAGAGCAGTAACGAGGCTGTTGCAGCCTGAATTTTCCTTCAAGTCACAATTGGGTTATGTTGTTTTATTACTTTATATCGTTCTCTGGATTTAAAAGTAACTTTCTTTTATTTGGAGATGAACTGACTGCTCTATACACAACTCCTTATTTCATCTCCACTGCACTGGACTGGACTGATTTACAGAGAAGCATACTTCACCTATTTGCAGAGAAGAATAGTGCACATATTTACAGAAAAGCATACTATACGTATTTACCGAGAAGTATGAATATTTGAAGATTTAGAAAGAAGTAGTAGTATTGGACTATTTAGGACTAGTGAGAAAACTCCCACAGAAACATTTTTTTACTATCGCATGTCAATTATCGACATATGTATTCTGTTTTTAAATGCAATTTACGCGATTATTCTTTATTAAAAAAGCATTAAAATAATTTTTCTTCCCGCAAAAGGGAAGGGAGGCGATTTGACAGCCGCACAGGCTTCGGAATACCGACATCTCTCGCATCCGGACGAGGAACATTAGAATTATGAGCCAGATGTGACAGCTGCCTGGTCTGTAGGTGCGTTCTTTATTATAGTCTTAAGTTTTGACAGCCGAGGGCAATAGTGATGCAATTTTTTCTATAGTGTTCTGTAGAAGGAAAATTTCATTCTTTTTATATGGTTAGCATTTATTGACATAGCATTATAAAAAGTAAAGTTGTTCTATTTTAAAATGCAATAGGCTCTCTTTAAATGCTTTCAGCATACGTAAGGAGGAAAGAATGAGGCGACATGCTTATGTCGTGTCGGATGGTGGTGGAACTCATTCGTAAATATACAGGTTTTAATTCACTCGACACGTTATTGGATTATTTGACTTTTCATTATTTTCTCTTTTACATTCAATATGAGATAATAAATAACATAGCATACCGATTAAATAATCGATTCGTACCCATGAAATGTAGGCAGTTATTTAATGTTCATATTCAGAATGTGAAAGACATGTAATTACAGGACATGAAAAGATCAATTGCAGTTGTATGTTAGCAGAAACATGCAGATACGCTTTTCATGCATCAGTAACGTAGCCTGAATTCACGGTATAGGTAGAATAAACAGAGCATGAGTAAGGCTTCAAGAAGTTACAGAGTATGACAATTATTAGTATTATGCTAAGAAAAGCATGAAAATCATACTACGCATTTCAAATTTAATTAGAATTAGGCAATCATTATTCTATGCGAACCAGCTGGTCACCGAAGGCGGCTTGTATACGTAAAATGTCAGAGATCTTGGTTAACAGATTCCGCTAAAATGTCGATGAAAGAAAATATGATGAATAACATTTTTGTGCTGTAATATTATTACTAGATGTTATTAAGGAAAAACGCCAAAATGTCGCTTATTTTTTAATAATTAAAATTTCAAAAAAGGGCTCCGAGTATCACATTCCCACCGTTCAACGTATGTGCGAAATTTCGCAGCTCTAGGTACGGCGGTCTGTTCTGTGCAGCAGCAAAACACACACTCTGTCTTTTCTGAAATAATACCCAGTGCTTTCATTTGGTAACAAGCTGTTTTTTAGCCATAAACCATACATAAAACAGAATAGGATTTTTAAAATTATTTTTTACATGTTTTTCATTCAAGTAATGAAAGTAAAAAAACATTTAAAAATCAATTTTTAAAAAATGAGCTTTTAAGTGTTAAGGTGAAAAGATTATTCTTGAAGCAGTAATTGGCTTTCAACTGCTCTCTGAAGCATGGGTAGTATTTCATAGAAGTCGGAAATAATTTATTTGCGTTTATTGTTTGAAATTGATATGGACGAATAAGGCATTTCCTCATCTCGTATCGAAAGAGAGACTGCTTTCTACTAAAAATAAGCATTCTTGCTTTACGCTGGCTTTAAAAAAATGCTAGGCAGAATAATTTTGGGGGTGACTTCGTGTGGTGTTGCGGCACAGCTGCGAATGTCGCTGTTAAGCTAAGCATTCAAGAGAAGTGAAAGCTATTCCATTTGGCCCAAAGAGCGTTTTTTCTCCCCACCCATTCAAGTCGATAGTTTATGCAGGTCATTCACGGAGGCTCCGAATTTTGTTTTGAGAATGTTGAAAGACCCTGATTGACTCCCACTCACTTTCCCCCTTTCCAGTTCTCTTCACACACACTTGGGTGATTTAACGCCGTCTCGAAAAATCTTATTTCATTTTTATGGCCATCCATTCCAATGGATTTCAAATTCGTCTAAATTCCAACAACTCGATCTATCTGCGCCAATTTTCCTCGGGATTTCACATTGACGAAAGTTTTTGCCTTCCCGTGTTCCAAAAATCGTTGAATGGAACAGCGATGAATGCCCCGCTTTAGAAAAACAAGAGACCAGGGATCTTTTTCTACTTACGATGAGAAAATTTTCCCTGAGCTCTGTGATTGATCTTCAGCAATTTCTCTGAAGTAGCGATCTGTCAGTCCATAGTTATTATAGAGAGTAGCCGTTGAACTTCGATGTGATTGAGAGAAACACTTTTTTAAAATTCCAATATTGATTCCTCTTTTAAAAAGTGGTTGTTTCCCTGGAACGCAGAAGACCTACTGGTCTCCTTTGTAGGATATCAGTAATATATCTTGTTAAATTATATTGAGTTTAAGAAAAGCAAGGAAGAGTATTTTTGCGAGACAGCTAGAGTGTTTTGTATCATAGTGGCCAGCATTTATGTTCGAAATAGCGATACACCACCCCTTTTATATCTATTTGTTTCACCACCTCTTTTATTTAAATTATGTAATAATTATAGTTTAAATTATAATTTCAATAAATTTCATTCAAATTTAACTATGATAAAATAAACTTTTTTGAGTAACTTTTAATTTATCATTAATTGTCCTTCATTTTCTTAATTATTTTCAAATTTTACTGTAATTTAAAATTTTTTAAGAGAGGAAAAACGTTTAAAACACATCTTCGAACATCCCTGGTACTGTACTTTTGAACAACACTTACTTCAAATGAAAAAAAAGTTTTAGGGAAACCTGCGCTATGTAACTGGGTCTAACCAGTTTCAGAGCGCAGATGGAAATCGATTCTGGAGGAAATTACAGTATATTCAAAAAGTTTTCTCACAGTCTGAGCCTGGACTAAGAACTTTTCTGCTTCACTTTTTCTCCTTGATTTTTACATGAAGACTGAAAATATGCAAAAGAAAATTGCGTTTGATTGTTGATAGATTTAATTATTTATGTAATTAATAATATAATTTAATTATATTATTATTATTATGCAAAATAAAATAAATTAGACATTAAATTTGCGCAACGAAAAATGTTGGATACGTTACAGTTTTACAGAGGCTAGGCTCGAACCGTCTCTGGTAAATATTCTGACTTGTTGTTTTAATCTTTTTTTTTAAGGAAGAGTCAGGGAAAATATTTTTCTTTTAAAATTGTGTGTCTTATATCGTAGCTATCAATGTATTGGATGGGGTAGCTAGGAATATTATAAAAACGTTAAATCAAAACTGGTACCCAATGTTAAAATTTAGTCTATTTAATATATATATATATATAGATATAAATTATCAAATCAATTTTGGGTACTGAAAAAAAATAACACGATAATAAGCAATTCAAACTGTACTAATATAATTCACCTACCTTTTCAGACCTGAAAAACCTATCTACTATTAAAAGTCAATTTGCAAACAATGGTAGTACATTGCGCTATATCAATTAAAGAAAAACCAAGTTTAAAAAATTTTTTATTTAACAATTATCAATATTGAAATTATTTACTGCCACAAAAATTGGATATATGCATAAAAATTGATGCACAGGAATGAACATGTATTAAACAAAACAAAAAATTGATGCACAGGAATGAACATGTATTAAACAAAACAAAAAATAAAAATTGTAGCTACACATTAGCACTGCAGGCCTAAGAATTATATTTTAGAACACAAAGTAAAAAAAACCTAAATTCGATAGACATGTAATGATCATTATTCTGTGCCACATAACAAACACGTCTTGAATTGATTAACACTATTTTACAAGTGAATTTGCCTTGTATTCACTCAACAATGTTATTTGAAGTATGCTACTTGCACACTTTCGCATTTTCTTCGGCCATTTTTTTAGACTTGTATCACTCACTCAAAAATCGGAAAAGCTGAAGATGGGAAAAAGACGTTCAGCAGAAATTGAAGCTTAAAAGATTATCATAATCTCCGTAATTAGCAGTACACATTATTACGATGAAGAAGAAAAATGCTGAAGGTATTACACATATTGCAGATCTTGTAAAAGGTGATAATCATTTATAACTCTGTAACACTGATGAAGACAAGCGTTCATGCCACCACGTAGCAGAGTTCATTTTAAAATGAAGAAGCAAGAACTACTTTCTTTCACACACGGCATTTTAATTCACAGATTGTTTTGGAAAAGTGCTGTAGAAAAAAACTTCATTCCATTTTCAGATTATTCATCACTGTGGTTTCTCATAATGTTTCCTTCAAGGAAAACTAATCAAGAACAAAAAATATCTTCAGCTTCAGATTCAAAAGTACAAAAAATATTAACGGAAAAATTAAAGCAGAGGCAAGACCCCAGGCCCAACCGGCCCTGGGGCCCGCAGCTGGAACAACACCAACCACTCGCTTAGCCCATCACAAAAGAATTCAAATCGTAACGGAAAACGATTCCAGATACAGACGCCCTAAACCTGATTACGCCAAAAACCTACGCGAACCAAGATGGTGAAGAAATAATCCCGTTGCAAAATTTGAATTTAAGAATTAATAAAGTTGAAACCTTAATGGAAACAACAACAAAAGTTAAGACAAATACTATTTAAATCGAAAACAAAGTAAATAATTAGGAAAAATTTAGAAATTAAATGAAACGTCTAAAAATTATCGTTTGAATTTCAAAATTTGCCAAAATTGTCACAAGAGATGAAATAAACTTTAGTGGCGAAGAATTAAATTAATTAAAAATACTGACAAAACCGAAAAAAGATGTTGATGCAATATTTGCAATCTAACACAATGTCTCTGTTTGCAGTGCATTTTTTCATCCTACATAGACTCTTCATTCAAATACTGGTCGTTTTCCGGGAGTTAAGGAGAGATCCTAGCCTGCACTATCAACGTTCAATAATCTTCGTTGTCGATTTCATGTGCATTTTAAGCAATCCATGGGGGAATATATTTGCCCATGGAATCGTGTGTAGCACTACTTAGCAGCCAGTGTTTCTGCTTGATGCGCGAGAGGCATATGCGCACTTTTTCTTATAATAATGAGGGAATTATTTCAAATCTCTGTCAGAGCCTTTCTGTTTTCTCTAAAGCGTAGATACTATGTTATCATTACAAATTATAAAGGAGAACGTGTGTGTGTGTGTTGGAGCTCTATAGGCCAGACCGCTGGACCTAGAGCTACGAAATTTGGCTTTGGAAGGTACCATATATACATAGATTTCTACAGCATCTGAAAACGCAAACAATTGCCTTTTAAATGATATCCCTTAAGTTGACGTACAATTTTTTCTCTAATTTTAATAAATATTTTTTTGCATAATTTACATCAATACTTTTTATTGTTCCAATGCAATTCAAATCGTTTTAATTGTTTAAACAAATACTTATTTGCGTGTTTATCTTCCATTGTTGAAAGCTAAGGTCATATATTAATGCTTAATTATATATTTTAATCAGCTTATTTTCATCCAGCTAACATGCTACTCGACATAACATGTGCCACGATATTTTAAAATTAAAATAAATGCATATTTTTAAGAGGAATATGAGAATGAAGATGATGTGATTGTATGATACATGACATAAACTTTTACTCGAATCCATTAAGGACCTTCATGCAGACAACAGACAGAATAGGTGGAAAGCTACTGAAAAAACATGGGTTAAATATCTATCAGAATTTGAAGTTAAAAATTACTTTTTAAAAGGAAACATAAATTTTAAATTATGCATAAAAGATTCAGTTAAAATTATATTCCCGGCGAACAAGCTGGTCGCCTCTGTTATGTTATCTGGTATTGTTTCTAGTTAATGTGAGCCAGAAGCCTCTTTCAAATAATTGCAGTTCCTTTACCTCTCGAGAGAGAATGACCTCATTTTCCAGCAGTCAATAAACTATCTTGCAGATTTACTACAGCTTTGTAGAAGAGACACTGAGAATATTTCTGCTTGTAAGATCTTTATTGATTACCATAATTTCCAGTGCCTTTGATAGTTGCTTGTGAGATATTGGCTAGTTTACTGCTAAGGATTAGAAAATTACTTGTGAACTCTGTGATAACTTCAATTCAAATGATCTGGATTCAAATATCTCTGACTTTGGCACCTGGTGGCTTTCTGGGTACGTGTATAGCTTGTTCTCGTTCCTTAGCCCCCTCCCTCCAGGAACCACGATTACATTCAATGCCCGGAAGCCTCAGTCTCATTCATACACTCTTTCAATGATTAGAACAATAAAATATGCTTTTGGTTTGCATTACGGGCGATGTGTAGTACAGTGGTCTACGTCTCTGCATTCGACTGTAGAGATATAGGTTCGAATCGTGCTAATGATGAGAAAATCAGTTATGAATGTTGTGATTACATAGCGTTGATGATCTGAAGCACCAACATTTTTGCAACTCGTAACATATAGGAGTTTTCCATTGAACTGTTCTTCAGAGAACACATTTCTGTGAAAATTGTATTTGGCATTCAATAGCGTGTTCTTGGAAGAATATCGTTCTTTTATTACGATGGGTAGTTGGATTTGGCACATAGCCTGGATGAATATATCAGTTATATTTCCCTTTAAATAATTGGAATATTTTAAAAATTATTACAAATTTCGTTAGTTCTTGACTAACGCTATATATAGCACCCAGCCATTTCGTAAGAAAAGCAATATTGACAGAGATTAACACAGTTTACCGCGAACTCCAGTAAAACCGACCAATCTGGCGATGTTTGTAAAGCTTTCGATGATGACTTAATTTTGCTCTGTGAGGACTGGGTGCCTGCTGCTCTGTCTCAGGGCTGGAGTTTCGGTTCTCTCCCCGGCGACCTCTAAGATCTTACACCCTCTCGGGTAGGCTTGTCGCCGTAGGATAGGATAATTATATTTCCCTTTTATTGTTAAAAAATTTTGTCAAATTATTTTTCATAAATCAATGAAAATGTTTCGCCAGAGCACATTTTCCCCAGTATGTTTTTTTTTTTTGCGATAGGGGAATTCGTTCCAGCATGATAAATGTGAAAAAATGTTACTTCAATCTTAATTTTCAACGCATTTTTTGAAAAAGAACTATATAGATATCACTTAAATATCGAAAGTTTCAGATATCGACGTGAAATATTTACCATACATCCACTCCTTTATAATACTTACTTTAGTGGGATTACAGAAAATTCGCAAAAATTAAAACAAAGATCAAAGTATTTTTCAAAATTAACTCCGGATCTAATTAAGAGATTTTCACGTTCGATGAATAATTTTATTGGTTTTTAAATAACTCAAACTTTGTTGTTTAAACTTTTCTCTCAGATTAATAACATTTTATTTAAATGCAAAAATCCGATGTTTCAACTTTCCACCCCTTTATACGGTTCAATATCCGGAACAATATTCAACAACTCGGAACTTTTATTTTTTTAATTTGTTGTATCTTTTAAGAATATAGAACTATTTAAAAAGCGTTTCCTCGGCTGTAATGTTTTCCTGTGACGATGGTGACCATGATTTCATTTTTAGCCGTTGAGAATCTATTACCTTGTTACACTCCTTTTAGCCGTTTGAGGATGGCCGCACGTGTAACGCTACAGAAGCCGGTATGCTTGCGTGACGGTCGTCCACAAAGGGTTAAACCTTGAAATGGCAGTACATTTTTGCATCTGTGTGTGTCAGCTCTGTAAGTATAGTGGTGTAGGTCCATGCTTAGATTGTGGGGGATCTCATTTCGTATGAAGGTAATGATGAGAAAAATACATATTATTCCTATGGTTATTTTGGATTGTATTTCTGAAGCACCGACATTTTGTAGTTCATACCTTTCAACGATTTCTCTCAAGCGCTGAGACAATATAGTATGGTGTGAATCTGTCTCATGCATTTGATGAAAGCTTTAAAACTTTTTGATTGAAAAGCAATGAACGACATGGAGAAATTTACTATTTAATCGGTGTAATAATTAGGAAACATATAGCATCTAATAATTAGTTTTCGTTATTATTTGGGCCTAATTTACAAATTTCAACGACCTCAGTCAAAACATATTCTGCAATTCTTCTGAAAAATATATAATTATCAGTTTAATTTACAATAATTTATCTTTGAAACATTTAATCAATCAATACAATATTTAATCAATGAACACTTAAAATTTTTAATTCCCTATTGTACGGCTTAGGAAATAACCTAACATTAGTTACCACGAAAATATTCAATCGAATTTCTTGAAATCATCTGAAATATTTACCAGAACTTCTTGATTTTTCCGCTTTTTCCGGTGAATAGGTGAAAAGGCTTGAAGTGGATATATCTTATTAAACATATTTCAAAGCAAAGAAGTGAAAGGACAATGTACGATCAAGACCGGAGAAGACAAAAATTATATAATTCAATATATTTAATGTAACGAATGTAAATTAAAAAAAATTATACTATCATTTTATATGGCCTTCTCAAAACAATACTTAAAAATTCGTAAATATTCGCCTGTTATTTCTTCTGTTTATACGCCCCCTGAATTAAAATTTAGAGATAACCGTATTTCATAAAAATAAAGTCTGATCAAACACAGCTTATGAATTAAATCCAGGATAATTTTTAAAAAAACAGAGATTCGACAAGTTCTGAAACCCCACCCATATAGATCTTAGACTTCAACCGATCAAACAGAAAAAGATCACATGGAGATAGACCCAGAAAGCGAAGCGGTAAATCTACAAGAAAACAGCACATGATGGCCCTGTATTCTGTCAAATGATGGTGTAATAGTTACTGTACTGATAGATCATTCTGTAGTGGTGCCACTTCTGAGTTCCATCCATATTGCTTAATTAAAACTACTTAATTTGTTACCGCCGTTGAAATAATTCACTAAATGATTTTTTTTAACTTCAAGTATTTGCGTCAATATTTCAAGGTTGTATTTTAGTTTCATATTACTGTAGGTGAAAAATGGTAAACATCATCGCTTAACATGCAACACCAAATTTCTCAATTTTTGGAAATTTGAAAGAGGAAGGAAGTACTCAATTTTTCGCAACCAGAAACGAATATTTCTGATTTTTTTCACATCTGCTTGGAACATACTGCCTCATATTTACATAGGAAGTTAAATATTCAGAAATATTTGTTTTCAGTTGAGAAAAATTAACTATTTTCTTCCTTTTTCAAAGTTAAAAAAAATGAGATAGTTGGTGTTGAATGTTAAGCAACGACAACCGATTTAACCCTTCTCTAAAATACCCAAACGACATATTTGACAAACTGCGTTTAGAAGCAATAAGTTCATGTTGCTTACATCTTAAAGATGATCTTCTAAATCCTTTTTCACTTGCGGCCCTCTTCAGTCCAAACACATTTTCTCAACCTCAATTTTGAATAAGAAATTCCCTATATGACCGAAAATGTATACTATACATACAAAAGAAAATAGAAAATAATATGGTTGTTAATATAATATCAACTAAAATAATATGGTTTCCAGAAAAGGACCATCGATTTTTAAATTGAATAGTGAGCAAACTATGACAATTATTTAATTATTCCTTCCATTAGAGAAGGAGTGAAGTTTGGATTTCTTGTTAGTGCATTTGCATTTGTAGTCCGATTCACCAAAGGCAGATGGCTCTGCATCATTTTGGAAATATTATTGAAACCTACTTCTCTCCAAATGAGACAGACGATTTACCAAGAAGGCTCTTTTAACTGGTGAAAATGTCTCGTCCTTGGAGGAATACTTTGACAACAGGGTCATTGCAATGAACTATGCAAAAGCGAAGTCGGATATCAGTCCATGCGGTTTTTACTTGTTGGGACACTTGTAGTATACGGTACACCGACAAATTTCTATGAGACTTGCTGAAATGAAACATATTGCGCTATGAATGTTTTTTATTGACAAAGTTGTATAACATCTCTCTAATTCTCTCTCAGATCATCTCTCCAAGATTTCAAAAAATGTGCCAAGAGATTTCTAGCAAATTTTTAATGATTAATATACTTTCAGTTAGACTTTTTGACTAGTTTCAGAACAATTTGATGATGTCATTCTTACAGAATATATATTATTACAAAATATATATCTTCTATTTCTAATCAGTAAACACGAGATTTCTCGTTATACTATATCGGTATGCGATTCCGGTGGGAACTCAGCCAACACAGCGGACAGACCTCATTGGCGAACATCTTCTCAAGACCTCCTTAGGATGAAATTTGAGTATTTAATGGTGAAATTACATATTTAACTGATTAATTATGCATCACGAATAATATCTCTGGTTTGTATCATATCTACAAACATTTATCAGAACAATTGATTTTCGTGCTGCTCTTTTAAAGGTTATATTCGAGAATTGTTCAGAGAGTATAATGGAATTATACTTTCATATGTTATACTTCATATGTTTTGTTAATTTCTGAATACCCACAAAAAGAAGTCGTCCTACGAATACATACGAAAGCCTTTACTAATTTCTGTGTCTATTATTTTGTATATGTCAGATAAATTTAAAAGATATTTTCGTTACCATTCATTTTTTTATTTAATGAAATGTCTGTTCGACATTTTGAAACATCTGAATTCCCAAGAAGTTTAATCTTTAGTAGCCACCTCGTTTCACGATTTTATGCACAGGCCAAATCTATCCACATCCCTACACCATTTTTTTGAACAAGAATATTCTATAAGGTGTGCTGAAAATCTCAGTTGAATGCGCAGGAGTTTGGAAAAATTTTGTACACAATTTTTTACAACTCCAAGCATTTATCAGAATCGTTTGCACTGACAATTTTCCTAAATTTAGTATTGGCAGCAAGGCGGACTGTGAGGTTTGTGACTGGAAAGACCGAAAAGTTCTATGTTTTTATTAACACATGGAGTCGACGACCCTTCTGACCTTGCATGGCCCTCCCTAAAATACTTGACCACTTGAACTTGACTTTTGTTTCATCTCTTCATCATCATCTCTGTCCTCGACGAGAATAGAAACAGGTATCTTGCTTTGAGCAGCTTATGCCTCAGTTGTGCACTTTATAAGGTAGCAAGAATTTACGCCAGTCAGCATTCCGAGATTGTATGATGGACCGTTTCATTTCTGCCATACAGGGGATCAAGGGTTCTATTTAAAACCCCGAGGATCAAATGTTATATGATGAGAAAACAGCTTATGAGTACAATGGACACTCCTTCGGTTATCTGATGTTCGGACTTATTACGGCATAAAAAAGGGTTTTTTTGTTGCAGTTCGAAACAATTTGGAGATAAAAATATTGCCTTCAGCTAGTGTGCTGAAAAGAATTAAATAAATATTTACCTCCCTCCAATTTTTCCATTTACAGCGAGCTGAATTCATGTCTTCCTCTTTTAGTTCCACAACTATACGTTCATTTCAGTGAAACAAGGAATGTGTACATATTCAATGATGGACGGTTTTCTATTTAAGTCCTACCTTTTCCCCATTTTTGTTAAATTGTTTGAGTATCTGGAAAATCTCCTCCGGCTCAATGCATTCACACATATTGCGACAAGTTTCCTCTGAAATCGGGTAGATATGTGTCTTGGTTAAATATTGCTTTTAAGTTCAAATATTCTTTTGTAAAAAACGTCACTAACATAGATTTTTATCATGTGTAGCATAGTTTATCGTTTCCTTTCATGTAGGCTAAAATTTCTTAAAGAATTAAATGAAAAATTTTTCAAGTAGATTAATCCTTGTATTTGTTGTCAAATTTTTTTTTGTCAAAGAATATAATAGACTTACATCATAAGAATTCCCAGAAGTTCAAGGTTGGTGTTTTGCTTATGATTAGAAAACGCATTCTGAGTTGTAAATATACTACTAGCAAATCTTAGAAAATCAGATAGTGTATTTTTTTGTAGTATATCATACTAGAGTTTCATTCATTTTACTGTTCGAAAATACTCCCGCGTCAGAATGGGTTGTCTGTTGTGGTGCGTAGTTGAATTGTGGGACACTTTTCCTTTCTGGTAAGAGATACGCGATTTTCTGGGTCAAAATATTTACTATGATCCATCATAACTCAGCGCATTCTTTTAAAAGTACGGACTTTTATTCTTTTTAGTATATAGTTTGTTTCTATTAATTTTTCAATTAGCGAGAGAAGGCGTTATCTCCAAAACATATGAGAAAATTTTGGAAGTATATGTCCTAATAAGGAAATGGCAGGTTATCCCCATTTTCGTTTATTAATTTCATCGCTTATTTATGACTTTAAATAATTATTTGTAGGCATATTTTTCTTACATATATACTTCACCTTCTTTATCGTTTAAGGTATCCGAACGTTCGGAGCACTTTTTAAATTGTGAAATAGAAACACCAAAATATGTTTTTTAGATTCGAATTTAATAAAGATTAATATTAGCGTATGATTTTTGGTATAAATTATTTATAATTTACAAAATTCTTGAATTTCTGCTGCTTTTTAGACAAATTTCCCAAAACTTCAAACATGCTACAGGTCAAACTTTTGTAATAATTCAAATAAAACTAATACTAAATAAACTACATACTATGGACTAGTGCTTGTACTAGAATCTTAACATTCTTTGGATAAATAAAAATTTTAGAGCTAATCAGACAATCATTATAAGAATTTCCAACATTTTCTATGTCATTTTTCAAATAAAAGACCATAATTTAAAAGTATTTTTACATATACATTATTCTAGTACATTCACTAGAAACATTTGAAGAAAGTGTTCACAAAATTTCAAGACAATCGAATTATAATATCTTGAGTTATCATGTTTGAAGTTTGAAAATATGCATGAAATCTCATTTTGAGAAAATCAAATTTTAGTTTTTCCGCGCTCACTTATGTATAAACTTTAAAAAATTCCTAAAATATACTGACATCATATTAGCTTGCAAAAGGAGTTTAAAAAATTGACAGGTTTCTGTCCTTTAAATGACAACTTTCGAGTAATTAAACGCCCACTTCGGTTTTTTGGTTTATTTATAAAACAATTAATAATACTCATCTTCTAATTAACGTACCGACAAGAAATAAATATGTTTTAGAAAGGTAAATGAATGAACTATCGAAAGCATCAAAAATTAAAACCAGCGGTGGTCTCCCCTAAACTCTTCTCGTATACTCTAACACATGCAGAGAAAACTAGAATAATAAAAGACCGATCAAATAAACTTCGCGTCCAAGTAATAGAAAGTTGGACCACGCGTGGGTTTGAAGGATCAAAACAAATTCAAATCCTCTGCTCATTCTTTTTTGCTGAACAACAGGACCTGGCGAGACTCCCTAATGTTTGCTTCCTTACAAAATCACTCCAGAATTTGTTTTTTTTGGCAAACGCCGCAGTTTCAGACGTCCTTCACTCTTTGCACAGCATTTGCCACTAGTAGGCATGCCGCAGAGGTTGATTTCAAAACTGAACAAGTATGCGATTATACAGACCGACCGACAGTCAACCCTTTGACGGATTTGGCCCAAATGTACATACGGACCTACCATTCTATGACGATAAAACTGTGCATAAAATTTTATCATCTGACTTTTTCAAATTTTTGAGTTATAGCGTTCGCATGACCCCGAACATACGACAGACAGACTTCCGTTGACGGAGTTTTGTCCAAAATTTGATAGAAACCTACAAATTATGTTTAAAGACCACATACCTAATTTCATCCCCGTAGCTCTAATAGTTTTCAGTTATCGTGTTCACAGACACACACACGAACACACAACAGACACACACACAGACAGACATAATTCCAAAATTGTGTTTTTCAGGAATCAGGAGGTCAAAACGTGGAGAATTCGTCAAATCTCGAGTTCGATTTTTCGACGATTACAATACTTTCTCTTTTGTATACTTCGTATAACGAGAAAAGTAAAATGGAATTTTGGTCGAAAATCGACTTTCGAACGTGTTCGGATACCTTAATGGAACTATTTATTTTCCAGGTTTTATTATTTATCATGTTATTTAATATTTTTGTGAAAATGGATCGGAACAGCTATCTTGCCTTATTGTTTGTCATGCCTAAAGTTATGCACTTATATTGGGTATGAGAATTTACGCCAGACAGCATGTCCGAGATTGATAGTGGACAGTTTCTAGTTAACAAACTGAAGGGTCTGGGTTCAATTCCGACGCCGAGGTTCAGATATTACATATGATGAAAAAACAACTGTAATTACCATGATTACTCTTCCTCTTTGATCTGAAATTTAGATTTATTGTGATATATATAAAAGTGTTTAAGTAATGCGCGAAATAATTATATATAGAAAAAAGTAGTCCGCAACTAAATGTATTGAAAAAAATAGAATTATTGCATTTTTTGCCGAGGTAGATATCAGAATATGGCTTCTTTCTATATCAATTGATTTCATGTTTACTTTGATGAATTCACAATTATCGACTCATTTGAGTAAAGGAGAATTAGATTCTGTTATAAAATAGTGAATAGTTCCTATTTTTAACCTTTCTTAACATTTTTCTTTTAATTTTTTGAGTTTCGGGAAGAACGTTTTGCTGTCTGTTTTCTGAAACTAAAGGTCTAGTCACTGTTCGTCAGTCCTCAACAGCGTGACACGATAACTCAAAAATTTAACGAGCTAGATATCATGAAATTAGACTTATGGAATTATCGATTAGAATTGTAGATCTCTATCACATTTTAGACCCAATACGTCAAAGAGCTGACGGTCTGTTTTTTTGTGTATGTATGTACGAATATACAAACTCAAAAACCTCACGCTTTGACAAATGAAATTTTGTATGTGGTCTTGTTTACAATATAGTAGACGTGCGTGAAATTTTGGACCCTAATCAGTGGAAAAGAAAGATACACGAGCTTGTTATTTAAAATATTCAGTTTTCTAGCATTAAATAATACCTGTGGCAGAAATCAAATTTGAGGACTACATTTTTCTATTAGTCATTAGAATATAATACAAATACAAAACTCTGAATGAAGTATGTGACAGAAGATAAGGAACTTTGTCTGTTCTTGAACAGAAGTGAGAACGGGAAGAGTGCTGGAACACTGATGGAGTTGAGATCTTTACTGATGGAGTCCGTCGATCTTACTGATCTGATTGTCGATGAGCTTTCAAGGATGCGTGAACAAATCTCTACTATAGAGAACCTCAGAGCATATATCCATCCAGAAATACAAAAAGGCGGTGACAAGTTTGACCGAAGGTCTCAGTTCCAGTGAAACAGGGTTAAAGGTTTTGGAGAGAAATATGGTCTTTATAAGGAAAGATATTCCAGTTGTTGAACAAGAAAATGAAAAATCAAATCAATTTGCTAAAGAATCTTACGTCAGAGCAGAAAATGAGCGTCCGATTTTTAACAGTTATCCAACACATAAATATTTTTTTTTGTTACATTTTGTTTTTATGATATGTGATGAGAGGAACACTCCTTCGATTTATATTAGCTACTTGCTAATAATTAAAATCACGATAAATCCCAAGAATACGTAAGTGAATTGGACTTTTTTTTTCGGCTGATCCTGGACATGCATGCTCAATTTTTTTAAAAATAAGTTGATGCCCCAAAACAAAACCAGTTCTCTGATTACAAAAAGAGTGAAAATGAAAAGAGTGAATGAAAAAGATGGATTTTGTATTCAACAAGTAATTGTGAATAATTATTCAGATTATAACATAGCTAGTTGTTTTACAGAGAATCCTCAATTTTGTATCTTCGTCTTTTTCCGTGAGATATCTACATACATTTTGAAATATCTTAATTATACACTATGATTTTAACATATACAATAAACACTTATCTGTATTCAATGAGGAAGTTTCAATTTGGTATTTATATAATTTGACATTTCATTTTTGTTCCTTTCATGCAGGAGGAAACTAAAACATCATGATTAATTTAACTCACTTTTTTTAATGCTTTATTTGTTTCTAAACTTTAATTTATATTGTGAATACCAGTTTATTGTCAATTTTTTAAGTCCTTTGTTCAGATGTTTGAGTCTAGTCACTCCTATGAACCTATCTTTTTATGTGCCTTACCTATCTTTTAAATGCATGTATTATCAGAAGAATAATTACATAAATTAGTACATATATTGAGAGTAATTTCAGATGCAGCATTTTTGAAAATTTAAACAATGCACTTACAAATAAATATTTTTAAGAAAGCTCTATTTCGTGTTGTTTATATAAACAATACAAACATTTAATACTAAAAGAATATTATTTTACTTATCTAAACAATTAAAGACAAAATTACTGTTTTTCTTCATTTGTAATTCTATTTTTTAATAGATAAGCAGTGAAAACAAAGCGCTCATAGGAAATTTAAGAGAAAATAAAATGGAAATATTTTTCTCATTTTATTTCAGTTGAGCAAATATCTAGATACTAAAGAGATCCATAATAAAGGTTTCAGCTTGAGTCAATAGAGTATAATTTTATTCCTTAGCCAAGTGAGTGTAGTTAATTAAGATTGGTCAATATTATTTCTATTTTCGTAAAGTTTCTAAGTGATAGTTCACGATAATTACCATCATATGTATATATATTATTCGAAATTTAGATTTTTTTGATTAATTTTGATATTAGAAAAGTTAACGGGAGGCTGTCTATGCGAAAACGACCCTTTGGATTGAGGGGCGTAAGACTTACTTACCTTACTCAACTGTGACTTTCTGTGATTAAAGGTGGTTATCTATGTGACTAAAGTAGCTCTATGTGACTTTGATCTATGACCTG